>KN516257.1:31258-62617 GCA_000787155.1 Scartelaos histophorus
GCGGTCCTTAACAAATGATCAGGGGCACGCCGACAGCACGCCCAAATGCAGACTCACTTATGGTCATTTATTCTGCACTCCTGGGGATCACTTCTCTTAAACGGCACTGTGAGAGAGGCGCTGGGGAAAATATGACATGCATTTACACTCCCTTGTTCATTTAGAGGAAGGGCAATGCTAAAGTGTAGAGGTCAGATGTAGTGGCCATGATTAAAGTTTTACGCCACACGGGCTGTGGTTCTTTAATAAACTAAACAGGTTTTATTCACACATCGGTTATATTCAAACTCTTGGTTTGATCACCCTGACTTGACTTCAGTTGTCCTGGTATTAGTATTAGTTAGTCCTGGTTTAGCCCTCGTTTAGACTCCTTGGTTTAGTCCTGGTTTAGACTTCATGGTTTAGATCTGGTTTAGCAAGATCTATCAAAAGAGAGAAGAACAAAACCAAATCAACTGGACTAAACCAGTTGTTCAAAGCAGGTCTGAATGACTGAACCAGGTTTAAACCAGCTGGAATATATCAGCCAAGACTAAACCAAGTCTAAACCAGGACTAACCCAGACAAGAGGTCTAATTTGATTTGGATTGGGGTTTAACCAAGAACTAAACAAGGTGCCAAATCAGGGCTAAACAGGATATATCAACCAAACTAGACCAAAACTAGAGGTAAGGCAGGACTATAAGCAGCAAAAAATGGCTTGAAATCTCAGTGCTATTATAGAGACCTGGCATCTTTATCACTTTCACCAATGCAATGAAGAAGGTCAAGTAACTATGGTGATCTTACATTGTTGTGACGTGTGGGGTGGGAGCTATATCAAAAACACAGACGTCAAGGTCCCAGGGCAGACAGACAGAGAGAGACAGACAAAGGGGGCGGGACATTATGTTAGATCAAAACAAGAGTGATTTGGGCAATTTCTACAGCGGCAATAGAAAGCGCTTGACTATGTGCTCACTGCAGCCCCCTCTCCTCCAGATTATAGAGTGACGTAGTGTTATCATTGCACTGATAGGAGCTCTGCCACACAAGGAAGGGGAGGAGGGGTGACAAGTCTCATTGCTGGAAAAATGGTCTGATCGCCAAGAAAAAGAGAGAAGGGAGGGGGGCAGGGAGGAAGAGGGAGGGAGGGAGAGCGAGCGAGAGAGAGCACAAGTAGAGGGGGATAGAGACACAGTGCCACACAAAGGAACCAGGCAGACACAAAGAAGGAAGCTGCAAAAGACGACTAGAGAAAACACGCTGAAATGAAATGATTTGTCATTTTTTTAGGTTTAATAATGATGAACTCTCTGTCACTGTCTTCACTTAAGGACTATTACCAAAGAAACATGTTAATATACAGGCAGGCATAGGTCAAGGCACCCATCTTATGTCACAATGGTAAAGAAATAACCAAGGTCTGTATTCAAACTTCAACAATAATTAATGTTGTAGAGGAAAATATAGATTCAAGTTGGATTCTGAGCAGAAGAAATGAAGTTGAGTGATCAGAATCTAAATATCAACTTAAAATGCACATAGAACTCATTCATTCTAAGTGGACAATTTATGTATTGAATGCAGTTACATCACCCTTGGCAAAAACCTGGCAACTGGTGTTCATATTGCCTTGCCTCCATTCAACCCCACAGTCACCGAACAGAGGTAGCAAAGAGAGCTCCGGCCACACAAGATATTTAGAGGAAAGAAAAATAAACAATATGGCGGTTGATTGACAGGTGATGAGAAGCAGGAAGGAAGGACCAAAAGGGAAAGTGGGTTGCTCCTTCTATGAGTCGGACAAACCGTGTGTGTCCTGGTGTCGGCAGCAAACAACATTTACAAAGAGGCAGCTGTTCCATTAGCTACTGCCATTGTGGCTAATTACATCCTGGTCTCCTCAGACACACACGCCAGCAGCATATGTGCATACAAACACACAACACAGTCACAGCCTCTGCTGAAGCTCCAGTCAACCACGAAATCCCCAGCACGCACGCTAACAAGGAACGCAACTGTGGCAAGTCAAGGACCACCTTCTATTTCTTATTGCTAAATAAGGCTAAGAAACCAGACAAAGTGATTTTACTATGGCTTTTAAAACCAAACACCTATAGCTGATAATAGAAATAAAAAAAAAATCCATTGAATTTCTCTGCAAGTTAATAAAAATAGCAACAGTAGCAAGTCAGAGAAGGCCACCTTATATATCTCAATGCTAAATAAGACTAAAATACACCAAAGAAAGTGTATGATTAGACTATGGGACTTGACAATGCAAATTTGGGAATGATCAAATGACAGAAATCCAATGAATTTCTCTGCAAGCAACAGTGGCAAGTCATAGAAGACGACCTTATATTTCTTAATGCTAAATACAAATATACATTTTCAACCTCACCACCTACAGTGACTTAATAGACACTGATTTAATCCATTCCAATAACTTCTCGTTCTCAATGCAAAAAGTATATAAAGAGCAGTTAGCAAAAGAAATTGATCCAGATGTAGAATATTGTTCATAGCAGAATGCAATGAATTTCTCAAGCTAATAAGGAACTCGGCTGTGACTAAGACTAGAAAACACTAGAAATAACATGTGCTAATAACATTTTTTTACCACCTACAGATAAAGGAATTATGTGAATTTTTCTGCAAGCTAATAATGACCACAACAGTAGCAAGTCAGAGAGAATCACTAAAACTAATACTAAATGGCCCTAGAATTAAATGATTTCACTAAAACTTTTCATCACGTGATCCTTTTTGTTTGCACATTAAGAAAAAAACGTTCAAATTGTTGACAAAATGTTGGCAACAATGGTTTAAGAGGCAACCACAACATTTCTTTCTGGAGTTTTAGCAAATAAGTCCTTAATATATGACACTGTGAAGAAGAAAACTTTCTATTATGTGAATTGAAACACTGTGAAAGAGGTTTTCTCCGAGTCCAAAGAAAGAAATCAGTCTTTTTTATTTTGAAGCTCTAGAAGTGTTTATGTCTGAGTGTGTGCGTTGTAACTAGCATCTTTGGCACTCTCCTCCCCCCAGCCCTTTTGAGAAGAGGAGGATCTAAGCCTTTGTGAAATACCAGGCATACCAGCGCAGCCACATGAGAGGGACACGGGCAGCCTCAAAAGACACGAATCACAAATGAAACACTCAAAAGTTGTTACTAGCTTTTTCACGTACGGCGAAAAAAAGTGCTGCAAACGTCACGCGGCAGGCAGGGAGATAAACTTGTAAATAAAGGATTCTTGGCTAATCAGCTCAGCGGCGTAGCATATGGAGGAGAAGCACTCCTAAGAATCCCTGACAATGGCGAGACAGTGGAGCTTACATTGTAAAGCAGGCGCACTGTACACAAGCATCCTTCAGACTCAAGTCAATGAAGCACCAGGCACTGCCCACGGAGAACAGGAAGCATGAAGAGCTCGAAGCAATAGGCGCTGGGGAGAGTTCTGATTATTTGAATCTATCTCACTTGATCTTAGCTCTCACAAACCTTTTCACACATTGTTAGTATTCAAATGGATGTTTTTGTTTTTTTTCTTTTGGGTGTGTGCAGCTACATATCAAAGTACAAAATAGTGACATGGCTCTTTCTTATGAGTTTCTGATCGACAGTGACTGTTTTGGCGTCCAAAAAAGTTGTTAAGGAAGCTAATGCATCTGGGAAATGGTTTAGAAATAGACTTTTGCTTAAACTGATTCCAACTTAAGTATTGACATTAAATAAACAGTTTCATTGACTGCCTTTCTGGAATTTGGCTTTGAAACTCATTTCTATTTAATTTAGTTTCAGTTGAATTCAATTAAGAAGAACATCAAGGTCAAATGATTATGTGGTTCTAGGCTTACTATTTAATTACACATTGGTCAAACTACTTTGATTTTACAAATGTAATTTTTAAGGTGTCATGCATTTTGCATAAGATAATTCAGTGATAACTAAAACAGACACTTTTCTACACACTGATCTCACAAACTTATCTTTTCATCTTTTCACCCATTAACTTTACCCTTCCGGCCTGAAATATATGAGTGCATCAGCCTGATCGAGTCCTGGTTTAGACTTCAAATAGTCCTGGTCTAGTACAGGTTTAGTTTTGGGTTAAGTCCCAGTTCAGTCCCAATGTGGATAGGGTTTTTACAGGTGTGAATAAAGCGATTTATTGTATCAAATATTAATCTCACTATTCTTAATGATTGCAAATTAATGTGAAATATGTCTGTTCCTTATAGTCAGACTTGTGACAAATCCATGTCCATGATATATGCAAATATTGGTTGTCAATGCCCAAATATACTATTACAAGTGCTGGTCCATTAAACAACTAAATAATGACATAGAACAGTGAAGTGAAGAGGGAGGAGTTTGTCTGTGACTGACTACATGTGGCTTGGAGGGCACATTGTCCATTACAGCTCATTACGTTCCTAAATCGCAGTTCATTTTCCACAGGGCGCCCTCCGCTCTAAATCTCAATACTCCGGAAGCAAACACGGACAAAGACACTTAACACTGACGTCAAGGCGAGCAAATACAAGAGCTGGACACGCCCCCCAGTGTGGACAGGTACCAGCCTATAGCACATAGAGAGAGACCGAGAGAACGAGAAAGAAATAAAGAGGGAGAGAGAGAGAGAGAGAGGCAGATTTGCACACACGAATTGGTTCTCATCCGCACTTCCATCCCCCAACCTTGATTTATGAGCTCAACCTGCTAGATTGCTTTGGAAGAAACATATATACCAACCAGGGCTGGCTTTTTTCAAAGACGCACACATTAACACACACACACGCAATGTCATAAACCCCAGCCTGGCGCACATGTCAAGGTGAAATGGAGTAGGAAAACAAATAGATGTGGCGTTGGTGTGTGGTGGTATAGGCAGTGGTCCGGCACACAGTGAGCCTAGAATAACTGTCACACGCACACACTTAAATGATTGATTTTTCTCCATCTACATCCCGCAATCAGAAGGACAATAAGGATGTGGAGGTGGTCACGTGGCACAAAGACATCAGTGGGTTGTTGAGGACATGTTATTGGGCAGTGGTTTCGACGGCTATTGGGACAGAGATTATATGTCCTCAAATATCGTTTAAGGTTAGTGCATCACTTTTTCTCTAGAATAAATGAGCATCATTTTGTTATTTTAACCATGAGTTCAAGGTTAATACTGTATACTAGGGTGGACAAAGTTTCCAGTGAGTAACAATAAAAATAGAAGCCTTACAATTTGCTTGTATATTGTTTACAGATCATTAAAAACGTAACATGTTTTATATTGACACCTTCCTAAAATAATCGCATAAGTCATTTTTTCAGGTTTTTCAGGAAACACAAAAAACTTCCCCCAAAATTGAAATTATGGCATAAATTATGGCAAAGTAAACTTAGGCAAAAAGTGACTTAGGCGATTATTTTAGGAAGGTGACGATATGCAAGTTAAAAGTGCAGAAACTTTTTCCTATAACCTGCTAGTCTCAATGGAAATGTTATTGCATTGCTTAGAATGGCCTGCAGTATGACACGAAACTAATAAAATCTCTGAGGAAACAAGCAGGTGACACCATCAGACCAAGTTACAGGCCAGATCAGTGGAACGGCAATCCCAGCAAAGCAATAACACCTTCACTGAGACTAGCAGGTAGCAGCAGGTACCCTCCACCAGAAAGTTACACAGTGCACCTTTAAGTTTAAGAACTATACCTCAGCCATGCTAGTGTCTAACAATATGCTAACAATATGCTAGCAATATCTCCAAATATCAGTAAATACCTGCAAATATTTGATATATCGTATCAGCTGAAATATCCCCACTATCTACTGAATCAATCAAATCTAATATTACAATGTCATCTTAATCATATAGTGTCTTACATGTAAGTAATGTATATGTGCACACTGATCATTATTAAAGGCTGCTCCAAATATTCAAGTTAAATATCTCTTGAAAATGCAGTATGTAGTTTCTCTCTCAGCTACGGCAAACCAGAAGGGTCATGTTCTTGATTGGTAAACAAATCCAAGGAAAATGGAAAGCTACATGGAGTCTATCTTTTAAATGTTACTTTTGATTAACTGCCCGTTTCTGTTGTGCAACAATTATTCGTCCGTCTTTGAAACACTGCAGCAGTAAAGAACAGCTTAGTTAAATCACTATGGCATGTAGGTATGTCCCTAAAACTGGCTATTTAAAAGGCCTCTAAACCAAATGTTCTGCTTTTGTTGATTAATGGCCTGTTTGAAAGAGTTTCAAAACACGGATAGGGTTTCTTAGTTACTCATCCATACAAACTGTGAGATGAAAGACTGAAAAGTATAATTTGTAGTTCACCTGATCTGCCTGTGGGACAATGGACTGAAGGCACCTGGACAAGCCACGTCAACATTTCCAATGTTAGAAAGTGCAACAACAACAATGCGTTTTTATTTTTATATATCTATTCAGAAAACAGGTCAAGTGGGAGTTCAATGCCCTTGTGAATGAAGCAAAACTGAAGTCACCAGAGAAACAGTAAGACTGATGGTGGCCTGGGCCTGTGATACTAGACTGGGTCATCCCATTCAAAATAAGGGACTTCTTCCTATTCTGCTAAATAATGAAGTGTATTTTTGTAAAGAAATTTTAAGGAATGGTCAGTAATGGGGGAGGGATATTTTGTTTTAATCCCATTGTTCTAGGATGTGCATTCAATCCACATACTAAATACAGTCACTACATTTAAAATAGTTGTATATTATTCTATGTTGTACTGTAGCCTTAATGATAACACATATGAAGCTCAAGCTCTACTGCAACACTCGATCAGTGCCTTGGCAGAGGTCTATGTCCACCATAACTATTTGTTTTTCTTTCTGTTGATCCGTTGCTTTGTAATACATTTCTTATTTAAAGGTGCACGACGTAGCAAACTGGTGTAGATGCTCCAGCTGATTTTCTCCCATCGAGATGTTATGGTGTTATGGATCATCACATTATTGTATCCACGTTGATGTTTTACTTTTTTTAATTTCAGATGTTTTTATTGAGCTCACTGATCAGATTAGTGTCATCTGGAGTTAGATAGTTTTATGATATACTGTGGAACATTTTAATCAAACCATTACTGTATAGCAATGTAGACATTCCATTTCGTCAACATTCCAGGCAAAGCAATAACATCTCCCTGGAAACAAGACGGTGGCAGATTCTCCATCAGAAAAATGACATAGGACACCTTTAAATTTCAAAATTTCCTTGAGAATATGATATGACTTGTTCACTCTAACCATCCATAGAGGAAGGCACACGACAGAAAGGAGCGAGCGGCTGTTGTGGATTAGCCTACATAACTGAGCTCATATTAAACCATGTAAACTAGGTGTCTGGCATTTCTTTGAGGGATTTAGGGGTTCTCTCTTGTAAAATGACTGTAAATTTGAACACAGTTGCAGTTGGAGGATTTTGAAAGCCACTTGGAAGTCAATGAAAAGTAGTTATTTTTATGTGATAGTAGGTTTAGCTGCCTGTGGTGCATGTACTAAGAACATTCATTTTAGGTAGAAATTCATCACATAATAATGTTTTGATACCTCAAGCTTAAATCGGGTTTATCATTTTAATATTAAGTGTCAGAGTTGCTAGTCCTAGAGTCATAGGGGTGAGTTTAATTTCACATCGCACTCAAAAAGGTTGCTGGAAGGATGGTGGAAATTCAGTCTTTTATTATCTTGTCTTGTGCTTATTCTGGTCAGGGATCATGGCAGAGCATCTGGTCCTTAACCTTTCAACTAGGAGGGTATAGATTGAATTATTCCATTTCATTATTTTTATCACGTAAATAGAGAGAGCTTCAATTTACAACAAGCCACAATACTATCTGTGCTTGTCACAAACCTGGATAAATTAAGGAAGCTGCAGCTGTCAGGGCATCTAGTGTTAACCAATGTAAGCAGAACTTAAGCATTATTTAATCATACCCATAATATTTGTCGCTCCTGACTAGTGCCTCTTATTTATCAAAAAACATTTTCATTCCAAATTCGGTTTAATGCAGATATGACATTAACAATATGAACACTGTTTGTAGTGCAGAGTAATGCAGTCAAAATCTGCACTAGCTTCTCCACTGGGTTTTACACTTTTATGTAATTTGTAAGTTTTGCACAATGAGTTGACTCCTTCATTCTCCACACAGTCCCACTTAGTTCAAAGGCATTACGCACAGAGCTCCAGACTCAATTATCAAATCTTATCACCGGTAAGAGGTGTTAATTGCAGATTTTTTTGTTGCCACATACAGGTGCAAAGTTTTCAAAATAATTTCGTATTTTCCAATCGATAAAGTAAAAGTTTTAGCTTGGATATAGTTTGGCACCTTTAAAATATGGAAAAAAAATATTACATTGTTTTTGTATATAGTTTACAGTGTTGATCCACTAAAATACTTGAAATCTGAGCACTGGCGCCTGAACTTGAGCAAGAGTGGCACTGTTGTTTTCACACAATCAGAAGGCCAGTCTGAAGTCCAGTGTAGACAGTTATTGTTGTGATATTTAGCAAGGCACCCAGCTGAGAGTCTAAAGAGCCAGAGGTGTAGACAGGCAGCTAAAATAACACAAAAGATCTATAAGGGAACACTACTTAGCTTTTGCATAGCGTTTCTGGTGGAGGGTCTGCCACAAGCTAAAATCCAAGGAGATATTATTACTATATATATATTACTATTAATATAATATCTATGGAGACAAGCAGGCACCAGGCAAAGTTACAGGTCAGATCTGTGAAGTAGCATCATATCAAGATAGGTTTTTTTTTCAAGGCCTTTGTGAGCAATAAAACACCTGAAATTAAATTATAGATAGTTTTAATGACATGGTAGGGTAACAACTTAGTTTTTAGTGCCTTTTAAATGTAATTTTGAGATGATAGAACTTGTAAAAGGTAGAACACCAGGCAAAGAGGCTTACAGACACTACATGTGCACCTATTGAACGCTGTACTCAACTAACGCAATCACTTACACATACACGCACACGCACACTAACACACACACACACACGCACACACTGTTGATGATGCAGGTAAAGCTTCTGCTGCTTCTGCTGCAGTTTGAACTTTGTGTGTGACTGCCAAACATCCCTGCGTGTAGGGTAAGCACATTTTCTGCCTTCTTGCGCAAAAACTACAATAAGCGAGAGAGATAGAGAGGTACAGAGAGAGAACGGGGGGAGCGTCTCAGGAAGAGGGAGGGATAAGGAATGACAATGTGTTTTTTTAGCCTCCAGAAAATGGTTGAAAAACAAAATAGCTTCTTCAACGTTATGGGTTTCCGGGTTGTATCTCTTATGAAGATGGGGAAATGCCAAACTGCGTACTCTCAGATATGACTTCAAACTGTGACAGAAAAATAGGAGCAGAGGTAGTTGAAGTTTACACGTTTCATTGACAAAGACGACACTGGAGTCTTCACTTATGTGACTGTGCAAACACTGTTTACTCTATACAAATGACTGCGCACCACCGTACACATGTGTATTCTTGTGCAAAACAAGTCTAAAACAATACAGGCATTAAGCGTATTCCAAAAGGATCATCTATTCTTTAACATTGGACAATTTACAACTAAATACTATTTTGAATGAGGAAAAAAAATACTCAAAATGTTGCATAATTTATAAAAGATAAAAGACTTTATTTGTTTATGAGAGAAATTAGCTTTGCAGTGAATTCATTATAACAAGAATGTTTTTTTTCTCTATCTCTATAAAAATATTTGTAAGCTTCTTTTAACCATTAGATAGAGTTGGAGATAAAGTTAAATTGATAAAGAAACAAATCACAATTGTGCTTTTAAATAGTACTCTGTCTAAACTACTAAATAGAGAAATGTACTGTCAAGTATTGTTATTGTACACATACGCAAACATTATTACATAAACTAGTAGACAAATAACATTGGTCATGAACATTTGATGCACTTGTAACTATGGTATGTATAGTAAAATATGTGTAAATGTTAATATGTTAATGTTAAGTGTTAACAGAATGTTAATGTGTCACTTGCTAGGATTTAAAAACACAGACCTTGAACTAAAACCTGTTGGAAAAAAGGACACAAGTGTAACTCAAACTAAATTGTCTCCTTGAGTCTTATTATTCTCTTTCCATTGTATTATAAGAAACATACAGTGAGATCTATGTGTAACTCGGTGTTTTCCTGAGGTACACGGCGTGGAGCAGGAAACCACAGATCAGATAAACTGTAACCGTCCACTGTATTACAGCTCAGGCACCCAACACATGTTCTGTCTACAGTCAGGAACAAGCGTATTGAAATAAGGGCCCGAAATAGCTTAAGCAATGTTTTTCAACACACAACCATTCCCTTATACACAACTTTACACACACACAATTGGATCTAGTTCCTGTACAAAGTGGCATGTAGTGCAGTCAAATTGAAACTCTTGGTCTAAAGTGAATTATCTGGCGCTGCTTGGGACTGCTGCTGTGTTTGTGGAGTTATGAGGCGTAGGCGTGTATCAATGTTTTCTGTTTTTCCAAATGATGGTGACACTGCATCTTTCTCAGTATAGGCGTGTGTTTATTTGTTTGTGGAGATGGAGGGGAAGCTTGAGAAATAATGATTTAAAACTTAGAAGAGAGACAACACAAGGGGGAGGTTAGCAACTTCAATTGTGAATATGTGGAGTTTAAAATGCAATTTCCAAACACGAGTTTAAGAATTTTCCAAGACACTAACACCCATTTAAATGTCACTGTATTGCAGCTAAAGTAGTATTTATTTATGACAATTGTACATGTTTTTATTGCTTCAGAGACGACAACGAGTGAGTTTTGTAAAAGTAGAAGTAAAAGATATGTGCATAATGGGCAGCAACAAACGACAAAGTTGAGATAAAGTTAAAAAAAAAAGGATAGATTGTTTTGCTCAAGGGCAAGCATTCTCGGTCTAACCCTAACCCAAACCCTAACCCTTTAAAAGAGCACTATGCAATTTCACCCGCTTGTCTCTATGGGGATGTTATTAAAATATAAATAAGAAAGCACAATTTAAGGTATATTTTTTGGCAATTAGAAACATGTGTAATGGAATAGATGAAAATAAGTTAAATGTCATACTGTGGAATATTACATGCAAAGCAATAGCATTACACAGTGCACATTTTTTACGGTCTTGACACAAACCTGTAAATCCACTGACATTTTTCTTCCACTCTAATCTAATTTTAAATCATCAAGTAATTTCATGTAATACTTCTTCTTTGCTAAAATGTCTATTGCTATTGACTATTTGCATCAATTACAAGCCAACAGTTCACTCCATCTTTGGATTTTTTTTTATCCCCTGCTCCTTCTTCCTTATACTGGTGCTTATCATGGCAGAGGAGACAAAAGGACCCCTGATAGGTGTCCTGCTCTGTGCCTGATAACACTGTCTCCCTCCACTGCAGCTGTCAGGGTGCCTGATAGATGGAGCTGCTGGCGTCACCCAACACGCGATGCATTCAGGTACATTCAGAAAATCTGTGATTGAGACAGGAGCAGAAGACAGAGAGCTAACAGGTGGGTCACAGCAGCATGGCTTCAGTGTGGTGTAGTATGATATACTGTCTACAAGATTTAAAAAGCTGTAAAAAAGAATTTAAAAAAATAAATGGGGGTATAATCGTAGAACACATCACATGCTTTGGTGGTGAAGATTAAAATTTTTGATACTTGAACTCAAAAAGCAAAATTTCTGACAGGAATTTCATAGTTCTATATTTAATCTAATCTAACTACACTAATTCTGCATCTGCAAAGTATAAAATTTCAAAATTTATATAAAAACTTTTCCCTGCTCAGAAGCCTGTGCAAGCACCTAATGGGGCCTTAGTTGGAATGTTGCAAAAAAAACCCTTTCAAACTCATGTTCATTCACTAAATGTACCTCATTAGATTAAGTGTCCTTACATTTATGCACATTAGGAATATTAGACAGTGGATTACTCTGAAACACAAAACCCCACCTATCAGGTAACTGAATTTCTTGTCAGTCCATAAGGTTATGGTCTTTGAGGTTGCACAGACCAAGACAGAGTTTGCATGTTCTCTGTGTGTTGCATTTCTCACTTAAAGTTAAGGTGCAGTTAAACCACATAGTAACAAAAACAATATAGCTGTGCATGCTAAATCACAGAGTGTCCTTATCCTTATACCCTAGCTAGCCTACAGTGAACAGGCGTTAGCTTTGTTGTCCAGTCTGGTTATAGACTCCATTATTAATTAGCTCCTAAAGTCGAACAGAATCTAATTATGTTTGATTCACTGGGAACACCTGTGTATAGCTACATTATAGTATGAATAATCTTAATGCATTTTCATAATTAAATTCAAGGTTGTAACTAATTTACCCATCCCCAACCAGATCACTTTGCACTAAATGAGAGTGATAGCCCAACACGGAGCACAGGCACCATTTTGTTCCTCGTAGCCTAAACCTCTCTATACAGAAATGACTATTTTGCACAAAGCAGTATCCCGTTGACTTCGATAATTAATCAGACTATACAAACTGTGCTTGAACGAGAGATAGCCATGGTGCCTATGGGAGAGAAGAAAGAGAGCGGGGGCAAGTGAGGAGTGAGGGAATAAAGACGTAAAAAAGGGAAAAAAGATGGAGAGCGGGAGCTTTGCGCAACCATCAATCACCGTCCATGGGTTCAAGTTTATTTGGCGTCATTTTTCTTGGAAATACACAGCACAGTGAAGAGGAGGAGACGATGGACCTGAGATGTACAACAATAGAAGAAATATGTGAAGAAGAAGAAGACTACCTTGCAGCAAAGAGTGTGGAAGGGAGGGCTACGGATTATAATTAGGAATCAGTTCAATGTTCATAATATTAGGTCAAAGACTGGCAGAGAAAAGGCAAACTGTGAATCTATAGGCCTCATTGTGTCACGATACAAACATTTTAAACTTGAGCGCTAGGTAGATAAAAAATCCAAATGACTCAGGAAAAGGTTATTTCAACACAAAATACATTATATTTGCCTATATAACCAGTGCTTTCAGTCTATATTGTCAGAATTGGATCTAGAATAAGACCATAGAATGTGAAAAACCTCTGTCCTTCTTTTACTTGAGATAACTAAGAGTTTGTTGCTTCAACTGTTGATTCTGCAGAAATCTGCATTGTTTCTCAGTACTCTGTGTTTGTTTTTATCGTAACTGAGCTCTGGTTGGTTAATCCACCTGTCAATCATGCCCTCTAGAACCACTCTGCTGTGGACCAAAGCATGTGAGCATGTGGAATGAAAAACATTTCTAGTCAGTGTCACTTGTTGATAAAAAGCATGAAAGTCTGAAAGCCGAGGTTCACTTTCCTCTAAATCCTCTAAGCCCCATATTCTACCAGTCCTGTTTTCTATCTACTCACATAAGTGATAATCAAAATAGTGTAACATTAAAGTGTATTTTGCTTCTAATTTTATACGCCATATTTATCCATGACTTAGATCCTAGCTGTGAAAATTACACACATGGCTCATTCACTCAAGTGTGAACTGCTCTGTAGTATAGTCAATAGTTTGGTGCCAATTTCCTTTGCTGCTTTTGCAAAAAAAAAAAAGAAAAAGTTTTTTATGTGAATATATTGGGCTTATTTCTATGTGAGACATTTTGCTTTCACTTTATTTGGATCAGAGCAAACTAGGCTCCATATATTGATCATTACTTGATATAATGTGCAATCAGTGTTGTAAAAAGCTATTAAAAAGGGCATCAAAACTGGATGATCAAGTATCAGCACTGAAAAAAAGACTGGCCTGGTTCAATATCCGAAGTACTTTAAGATCATGAGAATATATTGATATGATAATATGATAATATTAAAGAAACAAGTTATTTTGGTTGAAAAGTGTTTTAAATAATTTGGTTTGAATTCTGACTTGAAATCAGATCAAGCTCTGAGTAGTAAATTTGAGTACCATAATATACATATATAATTCAGCCTCCTGAAACTTTACAGTACTCTGCGTGCATATATACAGAAATACATTCAGTGTCTCCCCTGTCTCGTCTTCGTCCTCCTCCCTCCTCACGCTGCCAGACGCTCCGCTCACTATCAGGTACAAGACTGTTGGATTAGGCTCCTTTAAGAGCGGATCAGCTGTGTCAGAGCCTTTGAGGTAAATTGCGGCGAGAAGGCGATCTACCAGCACTGACTTTTTCTCCTCAATAAAAAAACCCAAAATACTCACAATTCACCACATAATCCCCCACAGAGCCACGTACCCCACCTCCCCTGTTCGGTGCGCCCCGTCAGTCTGTGTCTGCTGATGCTGGATTGTGCTCCCATTTGGATATTCAGTCGACTGCCTCCTCTCTCGGCCCACACAGAGAAGTGATGGGGTGATAGACAGGTGAGGCAGCAATAAGAAAACTCAGGAGAAGATTTTAAGCAGTTTGAAAAGGTTAACAATGAGGGATGCAGATATCTAAATATGAGTGGGTGATATTGATAAAAAAAATGAATATCTCAGAATTTTTTGATTGATCTCCATAATAATATTCAAATGATAATTTCACAATGCATTGAGAATATCTGAAATGTTCTGGGTTGGGGTTCAAAAATCGCACCATATTTTAGCCCAAAAGGACATATCACTTTTGTTTGAAAGATTACACTAAAAAAGATGACTGCTTTCCAAAATAAACAAGGGACTTTGCAATTCTACTATTTGCAAAACGTCTGAACATCAGTTTGCAGATTGTGAAATACTGTTAAAAGAATAAACAACATTTTGTTTATATTTTAGACTGCTTAAATTCTGTCACTGGTTTACACAATACATCATCAGTTTATTTTGCCATGCTTAGATGCCATATCTCTAAAACAAATTTCTTCTACCTGGGCTTGGGGCTGCTACACGATTGCAGATTGAGAATTGTGTTAAAGTACACACCATTTTCACAACTAATTCCATCCAAAAATAATAACTCTAACCACCACATGGAAAAATAGTCCCAAGACTCAAAGTTTCCTCCTGGATTTTGTCCAAGCATCTGCCATCCCAACTTCATTCCAATTCAGAACCACCACCGAGCTTAACAACTTGAGAAGAATTACATCTCACATTGATAAAACTTCAACACACTAGTTTTACTTGTGACACAGTTCAATCACAGCGAATATAGTTGTTGTGCATCATTTATAGACCCTATGTTGTACCTGCTGGAGTGTGTGAGGAACAATAGTGCTCTGTGCTGGTGTACTGTGCCAATATTTGTGTGCGTATTGTAGCATCTGATGGAACAGATGGGAGAGACTAGGGTGCATTTTAGGGACAAGGGCGGGGTCACATCTGCGTCGTCCCTGCCGTTCTTCATTTTATTTGTCTGTTTCTTGGCATTGGTGCCATATTTTGAGCTATCAACACAAACAAGGTAATTAGCGAGTTGGGACAAACACATTATTTCTCTAAATTAAATGACTGACCTCCCTCTCTCTCTCTCTTCCGCTCTCTCCCTCTCTCGCCTCAACATGTCCAGAAATGGTAGTTTGTTTACTCCAGGCTCGAGTCCAATCCGTAAAACATTGATAGTGTGCTGGTGGTTGCTGCAATCTGGAGCTGAAAATGACGCCATATTTATCACTAAACTATACACGAGAGAACAACCTGCTTCAAACATTTGGGTTTTTGAAATGAGTGGTAAGTTAACCTATAGATTATTTTGCTGCAATTGCCAGATCCATTCCATTGTTTTGTCTATCGTATTGCAGTCTCAGGTATTTTCTTTTCCTTTAATTGACCAACCTTTCTCTGAAATTTGCCTCAAGCCTAAATATATAATGCTAATTAAACATGCTAATATATGCCTCAAAAAGGGCTAAACACCAATACCCTTGCTAATAATTTACGTTATCAAATGTGAAGTGCAGTAGCTTGTTGTCATTGCCTTCTTTATTTACACTTTCCAAACACTTTACAGCAAATGCTAAGGGTAATTTATCCATAACATAATTGCGTAAAAACTCCACTCCGGTTTTACCCCTCGCCTGCCTGCTCTTGTCTTGGAGCTGCCATTGATTTGAGCTGCAAGGTGCTATGGGTAATGGTTTCTATGACAACCGGCAACTGAGCAAGGCAAACAGGAGTGTGTGTGTGTGAGTGAGTGTGTGAGAGGTAGAGCCCAACCAAGCATGGCCTGGCAGGGTGACAGCAGTCTGTTCAGTATGCACCACCCTGCCGTTGCCCCACAGACGCTGCATAAGAATGACCGAGCCCCCACCTCCACTCTGCAGATTTTTGGCCCCTGTACGGTGTCTTGTTCATGCAATCCTGTCCACACACATGATGACATAGAGTCACAACTGGATTATGACACAGATAGGCCTGAGGGGGCAGTGGAATGCATTTAGACAGTGATCAGATGGGATAAGGAATACACGTGTGTCGAGTCAAAACTACAACTGACTGTGAGGTCTTATGTTATAGTTAGGGGTGCTCAATGTAGGATCTGTGGGTATTCAAAGGTTAAATCATAGTCATTTATGATTTAACCTATATGTAAGGTAAATATGATAATTAAAAAACAAAATGTACCCTTGCTAATGAAGCTGCTGCCAGTTGACCAAAACAGATCATCATTATTCACAATTTGCTATATGTACCTGCAGTATTGGCAATCACCATAGCATCCATAAGTATGGGTTTCAAAGTGATGAAGTATTAGCTGTGAAGTTACCATAGCAATTGACTATTTAAACCAAAAATACTATATCTTGTGAATTGTCCTCAAAAGGTCATCAACAATAGAAAGATGAGACCCGTGGTTAGGATGTATATGATTCTCTATGACCTTCATAAGCTTAATGGAATCCTCAAATATCGCAACCCACTTTGTCACTGCAACAAAGAAATCAGAAAGAACCACAATCACATGCCTTCTTGCTATCACAAAGCCCTCCAAACACTCCAAAAAAGTGGGTTTTGATAGTCCCTCCCCAGCCTGTGCTCTCACACCCCCTGGGCATGTCCAATGGGCGGAGATGGTTTTGGAGCAGTGCAAACACGTTGTGCTAGTGCTGTTGCTGTCTTGTGTTATGGTTTATGAGGTGCAGTGGTGGTAGTGGGGGGCTCTTGGGATACTCTGGACCATTTTCCCTCCCGCTGCTGGCAATATCGCTCAAAACCAAACACAAAATCAACATTGCTCATATATGTGCATAATACGATTGCTAACTGTAATTGCCTTTTGCTGTTAAAACGGCACATATTTTACAAAGCTAGATCAGATGCTTTCTTTACACTCACATGGATAAACTATATAGGCTGAGGTGTACAACCCACAACACAAAATATTGATCGGCAGCAGTGGAGTGGAGCTCTTACTAACAGCTTCCTCCGAGCACCAAGAGGCAGAGTAGTTAAGGAGGCAAGAAACAAGAGGAAGGGGAAGTGGAGAGGAGAGGGAGAGCAGAGCTGTTACCCTCGTGTTGGTCTTTATAGATATATTCCTGGGAGCTATAGGCTGTTGCTGGCCATATTAAGAAGGTCAAGAGATTGCAGTTAATTCAATATAAATTGGAAAGTGTAAATAGGGTATTACTTGGTGAATTGTATTTTTCTTACAGATGGTTAAATAACTAGGTGGGCAGTGCTTTACCCTTGTACAACAAATGGGTTTTCAAGGTCAATTCAATGTCTCCTTTTCAGCAACTGTAGTAAATTTCATCTTACACAATAAAATATATACGATGACATTGGAGATTCAATGAAGCTTAAAACGCAAAGATGTGAATTGGAACACAAACCCATGCCATTATGGGCTAGTGACACAAGATGGACATTCACTTTAAATACAATAAAATGGTCTAATTTGATTGCTAAATTTATTGAACTCAAAATACCCGTGCATAGATGTTGGCCAAATGTATAGCATAAATTTCAAGTAAGACATTTTTTTTTATGTTGATGCTAAAATTATTGCTTTATTGTGGACTAATTTAGCAATGCATAGTCAAATGGATCATACTGAACCAGAACACACAACCTTAATGTTCCATCCTGTGGCAAACAGCAGATGATCAATCAGTAATTATAAAATAACTTAATAAGTTATTATGAAAATCAATGCAGTTAGTGTAGATTATTTATTTAAAAAATAGGTTTAAGATAGTAGTGACTGCATCATGAGCCAGACAATCTGAGGTTTTGGAAATTTTAATATCTACCTCACTCTGCATCCTTGCACTTTAAACCATCCTGTCAAATAAAGCGTATCCAGCACCGTGGCAATAACAATAAACTATTCTAACCAAAGTAATACATATTTTGAATGAGCAAAATATCACATGAATACAAGCATATTCATGGGTTTCAGAATGACAAATGTGGATAGTTGCAGCAATTAACAATTTAAAATATCTTGGTGAAAAGTCCTCAAAATTCTGCTTATAACAGGAAGATAAAACTGCTGAATTGAAAGAATGCTATTTTTCTTGAATCCTTTCCATTACTTTACCATATCTCACTTTACATTTTGACATTTATGGCAACCACACCCATCACACCATTCAATAATCATTAAGCATCTCCAAGTCAAAAAACGGTGCCTGTCCCCCCTGAACATCTGAATGCCATTTCTCCACCTCCCACCACCCCCTTGTTTCTCCCCTCCTCTCCTCCGTCCTCTCTCTTCCTCTCCCTCCTCCTGACAGACAGACACACACATGCGCTGGATCTCTCTCTACAGGATCAGCTCAAGCCTCGACACGTGTGCCACAGACAGAGTGAAATGGAAGAGTGAGCAGTGAGCGGTGGAGGTGGGGTTTGGTAGCTTGGTAGCTCCATATAGAATGTACGTGAGACAAGCGGTGGTAATATCTTCAGCTCCTTGGGTGAGAAAAGAGGATGCAGAGAAATTATTTGGTCTAGAGCAGAACACGTTCACAGTTATTTTAATGCTATAGACTGGAAGGAGATCTGACAATATTGGTAATTATTTTTCCTTGCTTTTTCTCATTCTGAAATCACAATAGATCAGGCCAATCAGGCGTTTTATTACGTTTACATTTTATTGATACCTGACTCTGAAAGTTAGATGAATGTCTCACCCCACTCCTCACCAATTTCCATATTCAGATCTGTCCTGTCCAATAAAACCTTTGGGCAAAACATTAAAAGATACAAAAAATATGTCGTTCACCCCCTACATTTATCCAGGTTTGGGACTAGTCAGAGAAAGAAGCAATAGGATTTCAAATTGTTAGCTTGATTGTAGTTAGTTATGTGGTTACAGGATTGAGATGTGCCATTTGAAAATAGATTAACCTCAAAGAAAGAGTCAGGTGTCTCTTACTGAACGACACAACTGGGACAGTGGGTCTTGAGATTGTTTAATGATTTGTGCGTCTTCTTAAAGGCATTATGCTTCAAAGGTTAAGAGTGGGTCAGATGAGGTTTTAGATACATGCAAATATGTGTATGATAGAGAGTCACTCTTAGACCTTGGAGAGGGCATATTTCTAGGTGATAAAAGGATGTAGGTGACATGTTCAACTTGGACAAGTGAATGGGAGGAGCTAGGTCATTTTTACACAGTGCCTCTGTGATACTAGCTCCTCTGTTTGCTGAAGGGGGCCTGTGTCGTGACTAAGGGTTCCCGACTGCTCCTCGTGACACTGCTCTCCACAACAGTTAATGCTTTTGAAATCATTCACACCGCAGACAGAAGACTAATATCTGGTGTTCGGATGACATCACCATATTCCAGCTGTCAATGGGGCTTTCAAAGGTTAACAGATAATGAGTTGATTGTGTGGTGTGGTTTGATAAATATAATAGAGATTAGATTCAACATTTGCAATTTACTGCAAAAAATATATACAAATTGCTACATATCTGTAATTGTAGATTGGAGATCATTGTTTTAATAAAGCAATATAGCAGACTCTGCATCCCTAATACTAAAATAATATAATCTGGAAGTGATCACCCTTTTTTAACCACATTTCTGAACTTCAGCACACAACCATATATAGTCCCATTATTCCTACAGTTCAGTTTCGCATCCAAAACCTCTTGCACTAATCCATCAGACGGAAGCTCTCCATGGAGGCCCACAGCTGTCAATCTCCTCTCGTCCAATCATCCGTCAGGCAGCTCCAGAGACCCGCCCACTGCGCTCTCCTACTTTCACACACACAAACCCAGCAAATCACCCAGCATCCGAGCTCCCCCGCTTTCTGCCTCCACCGAGACATGCAGCGCTGTGGAGACAGTAGCCGCGACAACGGGCATAAATTAGTGTCATGGTGATATGCAAAGTGAGGGAGCAACAATTAAAGCTTGACTAACGAGCTTTTGAGGAGCGGGGCTGAAGTTTCCCTGAGCAGCTGCTAACTGGATTAGCCTACACAGAAAACACAGGGAGACGAGGAGGTGCACTGTAAAACTCAACAAGTTAAGTCAAATAATGTGGTTTATCATTATAATATATGATTGTGTGAGGGATTACATTGATTAGATTATTGAAGTTTATAACCCCCAATGTGAGGATACGATGTATTAGACTAAAATATACTGCCATTAAAGTCATACCAATGATAATTTATAAATGTTATTATTATGTTACAAAGACATTTTCTTGACAATTCCAGATGCATTATTTCCAGTGCATTGGTGTTAGATGAATTCACAGTCTTGGTTCTCAGTTTATATTCAGTTCAGTAATTATATCATTTAAAAAGTCACTTTCTTACAGTAAAAATGCACTTTTGGGTTTCATAGTGTATCAAAAGAGAGCAGCAGGGAGAATGGAGCATCTATGTTTTGAGCACCACCTGTGAGATGTGACACACAAAATAAGACACCAACAACAAAAACACAAAACACACATTAAGAACAACATAAGTATGAACATGCAGCAATTACATTATGTGATCACTGCGTTGAGACTGGGAATGCAAACAATGAACTGTAATGGAAATATTTTCAACAGTGCCTCTCGACCGGGCAGGTGTTATCTGAGGTAATACTGGTAAATTAGCTCTGAGAAATAATGATAAACAGGCAGCCTTCTGGGGTCAAATGTGCATGTCAACAAATAAAGGAACATTTTACAGTAGATAATCTTCATAATAGGTGCAAACAAGTAGATGATAATACATTTATTAAATGTTATGACAAACTAAATAGTAAAGCAATATTCTCCAGTGATGTAACCAAGGGAATCTGGCCCACTACTTTTGACAATTTAATTGAGTACAAAGGATGGGTCAAATGTAGATAATTACTTTCTTGGATAATTATGTAAAACTGAATTGAATAAATGCAACGCCTATGAAAATAGATACCAACAGGACTTACAGAGAGCTCCTCTCTCTTTTTAATAGTTCTATTTTTTGTGCTTATGTTAATAAGAGGAATATGCTCTTCTGTTTTAGACTATGGCAGAATAAAATTAGACTCTGGGGGACCACCACAGTCTTGTCGAGAAATGGGAAACAATGGATAATAACTAGTTCACATTTGTTGTTTTGCCATATGCTGTCAATACTTTAGGGTACTTCACCTTGACTTTCTGAGAGACTTGGCTGAGTTTAGTCCATTGCACCTACATGTAGTGCACAGATGGTTTCGCCTGCTTCTTGTTTAATATTTACTTGAAACAAATAATGAAGCTACCATTGCCAAATCACCCACAAACATGACGACCCACCTACTAAGCACTCTCCAGAGTTCAGATCTCTCTTTAAATGTACTCAAGGGATATGGCAGTCCATAAAGTTATAATCACGTGTGCTACCAAGAACAGATCATAGTCCAAAAATAATGTCCAAATCCCAAAGTGCAAAAGTGTGGGGCCACAAGAGGCTGACAAGCATCTTTACCCTCCTCTGGGGCAGTTTAACAAGCTTTCCATCATGACATCATCAGCTCCGAAAGTCCACAGCGTTGTGGACTCACCTTGGCTACCAGTGAGCTTAAGGTGCATACAGTACAGTCTTAAAAACTCTTCTAGGTTAATGTAAGAAATTATGTTTGGCTGGTTTGGGGGTAGAGAAAACCTAAGAATGTGTTCACACAGTCCTGGTTTTGCCTGGATTTAAGCCTGGTTTAGGCCTGTTAGGTAAACTTGGCTTGGCCTGTTTCTAATTCTGGCACTAGTCCTGGTTTAATGCTGGAGTAATCGAGGTATAGTTCCAGTTAAAGTCACAGTTTTGTTTCAAATTTTGATGTGGTGCAAATATAAAAGCAGCCTAACTTATTAGTCACAAGTTAGGACTCATATCATACCATCAGTCCCAAGCCTGGATAAAAACAGAGGGTTTATATAAGTTTGCAAAAGATCTTACTGTAAAGTCCAAAATTCTATCTCTGTAAATTCTAGATTAGACAATAAGCAAGCTTTAAGTATAAGTTTCTCATTTTGGACAGTTATGATCAGCCATTTTATTGTTTTAGACTTTTTTATGTTTATAGGCATAACTAACAGGTAGTAAATGCTTATCAGTTCATTCATGCAAACCTAATGTGTTTGCTCAAGTTTAAAAAGTGAATCCCAACAAGATCTCCAGTAGTTTACTGACATTGTTCCATGTTTTCAATTGCTACTGGTTTTAATGTTAGCAGTTAGCCATTTAGCACGTTCCTTATTTGAATAGAGCAAGTACGTGTTTGAGGTATCATCTTTCTAGTCGACATTGTTCTATAAACTGTGTGCTATTTATGGAGATATTCCTTGCTTTTCTGACCAAATTCGGATGGCCATTATAAGAGGCTTCAGTCTTCTGCACAGTATTGTATATTAATAGATTTTATTCTTTATACCCCGTGTTCTGAAACCTGACTACAAATAAACATTGCCAGGAGAGACAGTATTTTGCATTTCAGACATTCCTCTCTGTATTGCTCACTTGTTCCACACTTTCCAGGTCCTTGACTTCCTTTTTAATATGCTCCATCCTCACTCCACAATAAATCTCGCTCTGCATTTCTCCTTTAAGTCGCCTTTTTCTTCTCCTCCTCCCTGCGAAAAAAAGACCTCTCCAATACTGGTGTGCTCACTCAAATAATTCACTCTCTCTCTCCTCCCTCCACCCCCTCCCTAAACATACATGTGCGCAGTCCTCCAGGCAGCAGTCACAAAGGCCCCATATTAATAAATCTGCCGCTTTATTGGTGCTGAGTGTCTTTGGCAGAGAGAAGGATCCAGGGAGGGAGCTGGAGGGGGGAGGGGGAGTAGAGGAGGGAGAGGGGAGGGGGAGAGGAGGAGGTGACTGACTGTGGCCGTATCATAAACAACAGAAAGGCAGCCATGAGAGAAGATGACCTCCAGCACTGAGAAATATCAATAAGAAAACTGCGACTGTTCAATTACAATTAACAAATGATTATATGGTTTTGTGCAGTGATTTGATTAGTATTATAAACATGGTCGGGTCAATATGTTTTAATCAAACAATAGAATGCAATATAAGTGGCTCTACTGGCACAAGGACTTGAATTATTTCTTTTCATTGTGAAATACTTAAATAAATTGTAAGAGGCAAGATGTTGGCAAAAGAGGGTGTAAAAATGTCTGATTGGATTATTGTTTAAATAGACGCTCACATTTTAAACATGCGCTTTGCTTGCTAACATGCTTTTGTGTGGTGCTTTTGTGTTGAGGTGCGGTCCACCCTTCGGTCCTTAACATCCTCTGTGTGGTGCATTATTACTCCACCTGACACCTGGTCGGAGCAGTGGAGTGTGGAGAGGGCTGGAGCAGGACCAGGCTCAGAAACAAACTGCCCGCGGTGGGCTGCAGTAATGACAGCAGCTCGCTGGGCTTAGTGCTCCAATCTCAGCCATCAGTCAGCTGTGACAGATTGGGGATATGAGCTAAGGAGCCGTTTAGCTTTGGTGTTTGCGGTGTGTGCGCACATGTGTGTGTGTCCGGGAGGAGGCTATCACTGCTGCTAGTGTTGCAGAGGCATCAATACACTCTCGACAGGCCATTTTCCTATGCCTATTCCCAGCCACAGCTTGTTGCTGGGGCAACTACCGCCATTTTACCTTCTCTAGCTGCGCCTCGGGAAGATTTTATAAAGCAGCAACCCATGTCTGGAAATCTTACATTTCAATAACTGAGGTTTCATTTCAGTCTAAAACATCATGGCAATATTGATATGACAGTGCAGGCTGCATCTCCAGGACTGCCAAACCTGATCCATTTCTGACATAGCATCACTCCTGAGTCATAGACAGTGCTGTGTGTCACAGAGGCAGGGCGATATGAGGACATTGTGTTAACCGGATAAACCAGAGCCTTACCTGTCCGTGCGGCTGCATCCCACTGTACGGCATGTTCTGGTTGAGCACTTTCTGCTTTATCAGCATCATCCTCTTCTGCTCCTCGCTCAGGTGAGCAGTCTGTCCCGGGATTGGCCCTTGTGTCTGTCCTGGGCCTGCCCCTTGGCCCCCACCTCCGCCCCCTCCCATGTAAGGGGGCATCAGGGGGTTTTTGACTTGGCTGTTGCCTCCCATGGGAGGGGTCATCCTTTGGCCTATGTGGTCAACTCCGCTGCCACTGAAATGGCTGAGCGGTTTGGTGTTGCTGTAGGACAACATGGCTGCGGTCTGCTGCTGCTGCTTGGACAGGGCGTTCTGGTTCATGTTGTTCATGCCCATGTGGTTGTGAGGGAGGTAGTTGTTCATGGGAGCTTTGGGCCCATTGTTGGGGGTCATCCCAGCCACCAGGGGGCCCTGTGGTGCATTAAAGGCTTGCGGTGGGTACATCATGGGGCTGTTGGGTTTGTCCTGGTTAAAGGGTCCGGAGTTATAAGGACTGGTGGGGGCCCCTGCAGGAGACCAGTTGGGCGCCTGCTGTTGCTGCTGCTTCTGCTGCAGTAGTTTGGCCATGGCTTTGAGCTGCTCCGCTGGGGACCGTTCAGTTGTGACCGGTCCCACAGTCGGCCCTCCAGGAGGGACCCCCGTCCCAGGTCCCGCCGAGCTTACCCCCGGGCCTGGGTTCATCATGTACCCGTTACCCGGACGGGACCCGGCCTGAGTCTGAGCCTGAGTCGGGGTCTGAGGCGATCGAGCCACACAATTGTGCAGCGGAGAGCCTGACGCCATGGCAACGGCCGGAGACTGCTGCAGAGGCTGCTGAGGAGGTGTCCCATTGGCCGTGGTGGCAAACTGAGGACCCGAAGAAGACGGTCGAACCTGAGGAGAATCAGAGACTATGAAGCCAAATCAGTTGGAACTATTCAGATTGTTAAGATAACAGACAAGGTATATGTCATCATGATGATAAATAAATACAACTCTACAACTGACAGCAGCAGTGACAGCAACTCCATGCACTGCAGAAATACTACTGTGTAAAGAAGTTGATAATAATAATAATAATAATAATAATAATGCTTTATACTTGAATTGTGCTTTACAGGCTTGTTGAAGCCCTCAAATCGCTACACTCTAATCATTACATTCATTTCACACTCGGAGCAGACCCTGGGGCAAACTGACAGATGCAAATCTGCTAATCTGTATCATTGACCAATCACTCACACACAAACCACATTCATATCAGGCAATACAGGTGAAGTGTTTTGCATAAGGACACAACAATAGAACAGATCTAAGTTCTAATCTGAATTATAATTTACCACTCTACTGAATACTTAAAATGATCATTATTATAAATCTATTGTGAATGAAAGATTTGTCCACCCAACCTCTTTTAATATTGGTCAAAAGCTTAGGTTAAACACTATTGCTAAAGGATACTGTGACCTTGGTTCACTGACCTGCGGAGAGCCCATAGGGACCTGCGGGCCGCTCTGGGGCGGAGGAGGAGGAAGAGGCGCTGTAGACCCTGTTCCGCTTGCTGTGCTCTGGGTCCCTGCCTCCTGTGGCCCTGGTGTCTGATTATTGGCCGTCCGTCCAAACTCCGGCTCCTTCTTGTCCTCAAAGTCCTCATTAAAGAGGTCATGCATGTCGTCCTCAGGCACCGTGTTAGCTAGTTCGTCGATCAGCTCCTGCCACTCCTGATCGTTGAGGTTGATGTCCGAAAAGAGCTTGTTCTGATTCGACAATGATTGTGGGTCAGAAGCCTCCATCCCACCCGCATCATCCAATGGCTCCTGTTTTAAGTCTTTGAGGAGCCCAAAGCTGTCCTCCAAGTCCAAAGACCCGTTAAGCTTCATGTCTGAAAGATGGCTACCACCGTTTTTGCCTAACTCATCCGACGTCCTGCCTACATGATTCCCATTACTGTTCGTAGTGTTATTTCCTGTCGACGTGTTAGGCCCACCGAGTAGAGGCTTAATGTCCATTTGGTGATGTAAAGGTGAAATGGGAGGGACATTGTTGTTACTGTTAGTGAGGCCCGTTAAAGAGTCCAGACCAGATCCTTCCTTCCGTACCCGTTTGGTGGTGGGTGAGTAGCTGCCTCCGTCACAGATGCCATTTTGGTCCCCGTTGAGGGGTGAACGTGCGCTGTCCAGTTTCCTCTTCACGGTCTCCTGCAGCTGTAGGAAAGAAACAAAGGAAATAATTAGAATTCAAAACTCCAATTTGCACTTTGCAAACTTTCACTTGTCAGTAAAAATATTTTTTTTTACTTTTTGATGGATTTTAATTTTGATAGAAACCAGAACAAAAAAAAAAACTCAACATCTACTGGTTAATCTTGCCTGTTATTGACTAATGACCGTTTCACTGTTTGATTTTCTAACTTTCTGTTGGTTAAATCAGCTATTTTGTTAAGCCCTGCAAGGCGGCTACTGTTCTCTTGTCCTGACTTCTTTGATTTTGGACTGTATAAAAATAAGAGATTAAACTGACACTAAACAAACCTGACAAACTTAACCAGGGTACGTTAAAGCAAACAGCAATATGCAATATGTGTACTGAATCTCCAGTGCTCCCTGCCCCACATTTTGACAATCCCATATCTGTTTTTATGACTTCTGTTGATTATATGAGATAGAAAATCATTAGAGTGAAGACAACTTCCGGAGTACACATGCCATAAACTGTCACAAAAAGCGAGAAGTGCGCTCTGGTCTTCCTGTCCACATTGGCGGATGTATTGATCACACCATTAAGGTTTCAAGCAGCCTACTGTACATCAAGTTGATACTCGCTTTACCATAGAACCATGCTGACTCTCCTTATGGTTTAGACTGGATAACCACAAGGTGCTGAATAAGCCGCCTAGCGTTTAGGGTAATGACTATGATTGACCTGGCAGCAAAGGACCAGGTTTTGGGCAAGACATTACAAGACAAAAGACAAATGATCTTATATGAACAATATTTTAATGTAAATATATCATAAAGTGAAATCATGTTGATCATTATTTTCATCCAGTCACAGGGAAACAAAATCAAGCATAGAAATTCTTAGCATCAGGTAGAACATCTGGCATAAAAAGCTATAAATTCATCTGCAATGTGAAGACGGATGTAGACCCGGGTTTAAGAGAAGAGGAATGAAATGAAGTCGCAATATAACATTATTTCTACCAGCACCTTTCCTATGC
Source organism: Scartelaos histophorus (assembly GCA_000787155.1). Classification (NCBI taxonomy): domain Eukaryota; kingdom Metazoa; phylum Chordata; class Actinopteri; order Gobiiformes; family Gobiidae; genus Scartelaos; species Scartelaos histophorus. Next base: position 58,786 of record KN516257.1, read on the forward strand.
TTATGAAGTCATTGTAAATTCTCAGAAACTCGCCCAAAATGAACCGGAGGGAAAATGCATAAAGTCTGCTGTTTTATAAACTCTCAATCTCATTTTTCCTTGTAACTCTTGTTAATTTCAAACCTTAATGAAGTTGGCAGAGAAATAGAGGATGCTATTAAAATGACGGATGGGAAGCAGGGACCTCATTTATGAAAGGTTCCCAGGGCACGAATTTTGTGCTCTAACCCAAATCAGAGCTACACTTTATAGAGATAGCAAGATTAATAAAACATGTCTTTGTGTCAGAATGCACTTGCTTTTCACCAATCTTTAGGTTCAGATGTGAGATTGTTGGTAAAAACATGGACCAAAACACAATTTTTAGTCAACAAAGATTTTTTTTTTAAGATTCAAGGTTCAAAGAGTCTTTATTATCCAACAGGGCCAATTTGGTTTGCAGCAGAAATACAATAATGTAAATACTAGTACAGTATAGATTAGTTTCAAGAATCATTTTGCAACCAATCTGTCAAATTTACATTTCAACTTACATGCACATAATAGATAACATTGTTTTAGTTTTATATTCCTCTTGCATATATTTTTACCATCCATTTGCCCATTTTATTTGGGGTTCAATCCCACCTCTGGTAATATGTCAGCACTGTACACTTGGAGCAGTCACATCATCCATGTTGTTGCCAATAAATTAGTTTAAATTTTGATTCATTAGCCCCATTAAAAGATTTACTATGCAACTTTTCTGGTTGACTCTACGGCACCTTCTACCCAACCATGGCTACATAAAAATAAGATGTTTATCTATCAAATCTGCTTCTCAAACAGCAAGGAAAGATTTGTAAAGCTGTAAAATGTTTTGTACAGTTGTTGTTCACTGCCTATCACAAGTACACGCACACACAGGAGGCGGTGCTACTAAACTCCTGTGTGCAAATAAATGCATGCTTAGCTCTTTGTTATTCAGATGGAACAGCAGACGAAATATATTCAGATTGTATTCTGACCCTGGGGTGGACCCGCTGAGGCTGGCACAGACACACACACACACACACACACACACAAACACAAACACACACACAAACACATACACACACACACACATCACTCAACAAACGCACAAACCACACCAGACACCATGCAACACCACTTTCCTGCCTTTCGTTGGTGAGCGACTGAGTAAATATGATCCTCTGCCACTGTAAATGATTGTGGAGGAGATATGAGGAGAGGAGTTGTCAAATTTACCAGTATATCCGTGCTGACCTCATGTCTATAGTGTTTAATTATAAGCAGTGTCAACCCAACCACATAGTTTGTTGTGGTGGGAAAGTGCAGTTGTGTAACCAATAACAATAATAACGAGACTTCATGAAATACCTTAGGGTTGGAAAAAAGCTTGAAATTCATTTTGCATTGAGTATTCCTTCACTGTATATTGCATTATTTACTGACAATCCACACTTGTTGGTTGTAAGATTTTTCTGTAATCAAATTTGACAAAGACACGGTGCCAAGAAGGGTGCACAGCTGTTATAACTATTTGTACGTAGGTTATTGATGCCAGTAGAATCCACTGTCAAAAATGGCTATAGGAACAAGCAAGGTCATGCAGTCAAGTTACTATTTAAATACAACATATTGTACATGTCATTATTATTATGGTTTTTATCTAGTAGGGCTAAACAATCTGGATAAAATAACTGCATTTTTTCTGACAAGCATTCATTAACCCAGGGTAGGGAGTTTTTAATGCAGAATATGACATTTTTTATGATATTTTGTTTGTGGAGAAAATTATGGTATTTAAAAAACTGCTGCCTTTGCGATTTTCTAATTGTGTCCATTCAAACTGTGATTTTGATTTGATTAATTTTGCAGCCCTGTTGGCATAATATTCATCCAACAAGAAGAAGATGTATATCTTGCAAAATAAACTCACTTTCAGTTTTTCACAGCCTCTTTATCCACTTTAACATTTAGAGAAAGAGCAGAGGAAATGCACAGGTTACATTGTCACTGTATTTCTTAACTTGCTCTGTGCGTGTGGCCCGACAATCAATGCCTTTAAATAATTCAAATCTTCTCCTGTGCGTTTCCCTCTCCTTTTGTGCTTGTACTGCAGGCTTTCCCTAAACGCAGTGACTCACGTTGATAATAACAGTCTTGCCTTTCGAAGCCCACCTATAAAAGTCCCATAATTATGCAGGTGGTGTGAACTGTAGCACCCGCCCACAGACAAGCACACTCACACAACATCGCAGCTTTGGAGAGACACACCTCCCCCTATAAAACATCATTACCAGGTTAACCTTTTTGATAAAAACCCTAATTTATTGAAAGAAGGGACTAGTTACAGCCAACAGGCAGAAAGACATGCTCAGTTAAAGGTGTGTTACCTGATTTCTACTCTTAAAAATCTGCAAAAAACAAAAAACAACTACAACATTTTAATTCACCACTGAACTCTGTGATGAGACTGGAATTTTGCCATGATGGTAACTCTAACAGCAACTAGCATGCTAACGTGCACATCCTGGTCATTAGACAATAAAATCTATTGCAGACCTCAAGAGCAAATAAAATATATCTGTACTTGGGGAAAACACATTTTTCTAAAATACATGGGGGAAAAAATCAAGTACAGGGCCTTTAAGAATGATTCAGCAAGCTCCTGACTGATGAGATAAAACAGCAAAATGAGAGCCAATGCTTTTTATATTAACCATGCTTAATTAATCATTTGTTTCTTTTAGCACAATTAGCAACCTAATTACACCTCTGAATGAGTCTAATGTACCTGTCGCACACAGCGAATGGAGCTGATGTCTCTCTGTGGCGTGAATGATTTTGAAAATGTATTTGATTTGAAAATGACGTAAGGAATTTCACATTGTAATTGCTTTTGTAGTGCGGATACCACATTTAGTAAGTCTAGACAGAAATAAATAAAGAAATGTGATCTCATTTTAGATCAAATATGTAGCCTGATTCATTTTATGGATGGATGGATGGATGTATCCATATACATATACATATACATATACATATATATATAGAAAAGTAGATGGGCTTACATTGTACAAATGTATTTTTTTTATTGCAAACCATTACAATTGTCAGTGAGACAACTTTGTGTTCAGTGTTCACCTTCATGATGTTCTATGCAGCAGTGTCAGCAAAGTGCTCTCTTCTGTCAAAGCAAAGTTCCCACTGTGGGGTGAAATAATTTGCTGTGACCCTGAGGTAGTTCTCATTACTGAGGGACGTCCAGTAATCTCCACTTAGCATGACTGTGTTTGTCTGCCCCAACCAATGCAGTATTAAGGGCTCACACTAGAACTGAACCATGCAGTGCTCAAGCACGATTGCATAGGATTCTATGGCACTCACATCTGCACAACCAAACCGAGCTACGGCCCAATGACGCCATCACACAACGCTGTTTTTTACATGTCACGCAGCAGAGCTAATGCTTTTAGTGGAGAAAATAAGTCCAGTTGTGAGATGAGTCCTGTTGCAATACAGAGCAGTGATGGAAAGCCACGACTGCAGAACTTCTGTCACTCTCCACAGTCCTTATCAAAGGTAAGCACAGATTTGCCATATGATTTGGAGCGGACTTAATTTTTTGTTTTCCTTGTATGGGTAACATCAGCGCATCTGACAGGGTTCGTATAGTGAAGTCGTGTGTGTGCACATATATAGGCAATCGTGCAGTGCTTTGGCCTACCTCCTCCAACCGGGACTTATAAGTTTTGTACAAACTGTTTTGCCTCCTGTTTACAGCCAGATCCTGTAGTTTTTCTATGTTACTAGCAGCAGTCACAGC
>KN516262.1:4659-19078 GCA_000787155.1 Scartelaos histophorus
GAAAGAGATGTTAACAAAACGTGAGCCGTCAATCACACGGTCCACTGTTTGTGCTACGGTGAACCGCTTTCATTAGGATCATGCACACATTCGCAGGCTAATGCAGGAAATGGCTCCACTGTGTAATTACTGTGTTTTTGATAGATTAGATATGCGCTCTATAATCACTTGGACTGCTCAAGCTAATAACATAAAGCACATGGTTTCCTTATGGCTGCAAGAAATGTACATTTATCACTGATTATTTGAGCTGTGGGTGAATATGTTTATTTTAAATTTTGGGTAAACCTCAGAATCAGAATAGCTATTACCAGTGGAAAAGAACAATACTATTAAAGGCCCCATATTATGCCACTTTCTGATCTGTGGTATAATGTTGTTTCTTCATCAATCAGAAGTCACATATTTAGGTCTGAGTTCTTCCCGCAGACAGAAAACACTTTGTTCCACCTTGTGATGTCATGTTGCGATACAGGAAGTACTCCCAGTGTTTTTAAATACACCTTATCTAGAGTCATTTGGATAATTTCAGCCCTGGTTAATCTCTGCTGAACTAAAGGTAAGAGGAAGATGTTAACTTGAAAGCTACCACTACATGACATCACATGGTGGAACAGAACATTTTGAGGTTTAGAGATGTAAAAAGCTAATACTAAATTGCACTCCAAATACTCTTCTCATATTGATAGCATGTTACGGCCCCAGGCCTTCAGATTGTATTTTTTGCAGCCATTTTGTTCCTGCTGCAGGAGTCCTGGTCCCTGATTGGTGGAGCACCTTTACACCTGGCCCCGCCTCCAGCCTCCTCCCCCTATTTAAGAAGATCACAGCTCCTGTTCAGGGCTGCTGGACTTTGTGGCCAGTTTGCCAATGTGTCTCCTGTGGGTGTTCCTGTCACTTTGTGTGCTGTTTTGTGACTTCTGTGTATTGAGACACTCGGTTTTGTTTAGTTTGTTCTGTTTTATGCCTTTTGATTTGGTCACTCGATTCTGTTTATGGGTTTGTGGTTTTCTTTGGGACATTCGTGGTTTAGTTTAGTAATTTTGCATCCCTTAGTTAATCACTCGTTTTGGGAACCCACGTGACCCGTTTTGGCACAAAACTTGTTTTATGTTAAACCTGTTGTGTTGTTTCTTAACTTGGTTTAGTTTATATACATATTTTACCCTGTTTTGTTAAGTTAAACCTTTTATACTCCTAAGGCAGTTTAAGGCATAAGGCAGTTTCCTCTTGGCTGTAAGCAATGTTCATTTTCCACTGATTATTTGTGATTTGGGTGAATACATTAAGAATTTTAGCCCATTTTGGAACAAGTTCAACAACAACTTTGGAACAAGTTAAAACTTCATTCTGATTTAGAATGGATTTGTTCCACAAAATTGCATTCAATTCAAGCATTTCAGAAACACATGGATGCCGCTCTAAATCAACAAAAGCTGCAAAACACTCAGCATGACCTCGGAATATTCTGTTTCCGTTGATTTTCTACAAACTGTGATGACCTTAGAAATGCCACATCCAACAAATCAAATGTGTGTGAAATGAATGACTTATGTACCCGCCCAGGGCTTTTGGAAACCTTGGAAAGCAACATTACTTAAAGGTGCACTGTACCTTTTTGGTAGAGGTTCTGTCACCTGCCTGTTTCTATGGATATGTCACCTCACATTTATCAAATTGCAGGTGGTTTTATTGCTCAAAAATACTTGGACATTCTAACTGCAAGTGAAGGATGCCTCTCCACAGATCTGACCTGCAACTTGGTCTGGTTTGATCTCCAGGAAAACTTCCCCATGGAGAAAAGATTTTACATATTCCCCACCAGAAAAGTTGCACAATGCTCCTTTATGTTGTTGCAGGTTTGACAGTCTCCCTCACCTAGATATTGCTGGAGTGAAAGAGAAACTGAAAAAAAAAAATGCTGCCTATATTGAACTATACTAGTAATATTATAATTGAAATGTAACATTTAGTTCCCAGAATAATTTTAAAGTTGGACCATGCAGCTTTTCAAATGGAGGAAACACCACCTGCTTCTCTCCATGTTATTGCTTTGCCTAGAATGCTCTGTAATACGGCATTAAAATGTCAAAGCATAAGTAACACTAAATAAAAGCTACAATACATAAGTTTAATGCCATACTGTAAGCAAAAAAATATGTGTTGACCCAGAAAAGTTACATATTGCCCCTTAAAGTATGAGGTATTTTTTCTTCTTTTAATCTTGGGGAGTCTGTATGGTTAATATTTTACAGTATATCCATTACTGGTAGTGGAGCAGTGGAGCAGTGAGCCATTACATCGGTGAAATCAGTGCTGGTTAATCAGTTCCAGTGCTGTGTGCCTGTTTATTTCACCAGTTTAAAGCCTGACGCTACCGCTGCCATAGACCTGTTTTAAGTGTGTATCTTTTCTCTAAATCCTTTTCCTCATTAAAATGTTATTGCTTTGTCTGGAATGTTTCACAGTTTTCACAAACCAGACCCAAGTTACAGGTTGGATCTGTGGAGAAGAAATCCTGTAGTATTTTTGAGCTATAAAACCACCTGTAATTGAATAGATGTAAGGTAAAGGTATTTAATGTCATATTGTGGAACATTCCAGACAGAGTAACGACATAAAAACAAGGTGACGGATCCTCCACCAGAAAGTTAATGATCTCGGCTGCAGCTACACATGTTCTGACTCCATCTCCTTTGATAAAGTCTAAGGGGAGGATGGAGAGAAAAGGTCAAAGGAGGAGGAGAAGAAGTAGAAGTCTGACAATAAAGAATAACAACAATACAAAGAAGATTCAGTATAAACTTATTCTACAAACTTTATTTCAACTTTCAGACCGTTTTTAAAGAAATGTCACATTTCAAAATGTTAAAACTGACAAAACTGCTTTATGGGTTTGTCATCTTGGTTTGTTTTCGCCTCCAATGATGCTTCCCTAATATCAACTACCAGACTAGGGCTGTCTACTAATACTATTTTTAAACCAGCAAAAGGTCAAAATGTGCAAGTTGTCGTAAAAATAAAATATATTATTGATGAAAACTGATGAAAGTTTTATCTATTTTTAATTTTTGCATTTTGATTTAAAGGTACATTGTTGAACTTTTCTGTTGGATGGTCCGTCACCTACTTTTCTCCATGGAAATGTTATTGCTTTGTGAGGTACATCTATTTAATGCCATATTGTGGAACATTTGAAGCAGAGCAATGACATTTTCCATAGAAACAAAAGTGTGACAGACTCGCAAACGTAAAGTTAAATACTCCACCTTTAACAATGCTGCCGTTATTTGTTATTCAATGTTCATGTACTTTTCATTTTAAGATATTTTTGTGATTGATTGGACATTGGGCTGAATACAGGAAGTGCTCCACTGTGGTTTTAAACTCCGTACAGCTTCACTGGAATCATTTGGATAATTTCAGCTCTAGTTTTGCCTAAAAAGCGGCTGCTAAATGCACATATATCAAATTATCTTATCACACGACCATTGTTTACCACCTCACGTTACGACTGGACCAGCGAATCCACAGACGTAGTAGTTGTTGCACTGAATGGATGTGCAGATACCACTTCGCTTTGGCTTTGTCTGAGCTCCACGATTCAGACAACTGTGAGTAATCCAGGTGAACATTACTGGGACACTATTATTGGGTCAACAAACCAGGTCACACACAACACACGCTAACAGGTAGTGGCAGGCTAACACGTATATCAAACGCTCTATTGTCCATTTTATGCACCTGACAAAACAACTAAAGCATCACTGCACTTCATATTTACCACAGTGTAAAAGTCGCATATAAAAAGGTAGTGTTGATTTTTAACTTTCGGTAGTTCTGAAGTACAATTTTTAGGTATCTGTACTTTTGTTGGGGGTCTATCGCCTACTTGTTTGCTTGTTTGTTCTGCATGGAATGTTCCACAGTGTGACATTAACAGTTTGACCATACATTTATTCAATTATAGGTGATTTTATACCTGAAAAATGTACAGAAAAACAGGCATTCTGACTGATCTGTTGCCTTTCCACAGATCTGACTTGCATCCAGATGAAACAAAAACCTCTCAAAGTGGAAAAGTATTTGATGGACATTGCATTTTACATTGGGCACTTTTTATGATTACTTCACTGTATTTGAGAGCAGGTATCTGTACTTTCTACTCTACAACAAATTAACAAGACAATAGTAAAATACAAGTGTGAAATACTTTTACATTTTACTCTAAAAGTACATTTTTAATTGGATAGTTCAATAATTTTCCTTAAGTATTTTCCTTTTTAACGTGAGTAACTTTTTGCATCTTTTACTCAAGTAACAAAACTACTATAACTAACCCCATGTTCATTTTCTCTGCATTCCACACATCTTTTCTTCAGACTTCTCTCGCGCAGGACAAATCTAAGCACCTTTCCATCCACATTACACAGGCTGCCCTCCCTCCATACACAGCCAGACCTACTCAATCTGGCCTTTCCAACATGAACTGTCAGTCTGATGTATTCATCTCTGCTCCTGTCCATCCTCATCCCCCAAAGAGAACCTCGGCATCTTCAGCTTTGTGGTGTGGTTTCCTCTGAGCCACTGTATCCAATCTAATCTAGCCTCCGCAAAGAGTGTGTAACCTTTTCAATCCAGAATATTACTGTATTCTAATTTGACTTTTTACAGTAACTACGATATATTTACTATATATACAACTTCAGAATGTTTCAGTATTTTTTCAGCAAACTTATATTACTCCTGTCCATCCGTGTCCCCCACAGAGAACCTGCAGTGTAGTTGTGTAATTTCCTCGGAGCCACTGTATCCAATACAATACACTACCTCTATAACTAGTGTTTGAGAACGACACGAGCATGCAGTAAGCTCCAGGGAGGGATGGGATATAGGCTTCCAAATATTGCTTCAGTCGAAATTCTAGTTTAGCATTTTTACTGATGTGATAAGACTATTTAATGGTTGTAATTGAACCATAAAGTCTTGTAATGTTTGAATTTTTATTTATACAAAACTGCTCTGTAGTTACTTAAGAGATAAATAAGAGCTCCGGGACACATTTAGATCAGTCCTGTCTTATTTTTTTGTTTTATTTAAAGGAATGAATGCTTTCAGTCACTGCACTGGTACTGGGTGATATCGAGATTCAGCAGATACTTAAAGTTATATTATTAAAATCGTTATCAGACCTGAAAAAGATTGATCAATGCATCCATAGGTTTTTGTGCAAATTCACTTCACACATGCTCCCTTGAAAATGTGCGGGAATATCCTGATTAAATAAAGAATAGAAAAATTGTCAAACATGCCTTGAAACAAGCTTAATATTTGGGGTTCAACAAGAATCACCCTAAAGCCAAATTTGTCTTGACTAAAATACAAAAAACCACCATGTTTTCTATTTTTCAGAAGGTGGTGACATAGCCCACATACCCACTGTGGTAAAAAGCCCATCGGCCCATAGCAACAGCAGTGGTGCCAAATTTGGAACAAACCAAAACCAAATGTCCTCAATCCTTGTAAACCACAAAATAGTATCCACAAAGCTAGTATGTGTGTATTTCCCCCGACGCTCTCTTTCTTTTTTTTTTTTTTTTTTTTTATCATAGAAGGTCACAGTCCCTTCTGGCCACAAAAATAATCAATTTTCCTTTGAGCCCAAAAATCCCTTGTGTTTTATTGACCCATATCTTTTCAGCCTCCGTTGCTGGTCTCCGTAAGAGTCCAAAATAGCAGAATGTGACTATATTGACAATTAAAGGTGTGTAACTTTACTAATGGATGATCCGTCACCTGCTTGTTTCCTTGGATATGTCATTGCTTTACTTGGAATGTTCCACAGTGTGACATTAAACAAGTCTACCTTATATTTACTCAATTACAGTGGTTTCATTGCTCAAAAAACACCCATTCTGACTGTAACCGGGGTTGCCGCTCCACAGATCTGACCTATAACTTGCTCTGGTTTGGTCTCCATGAAGATCGAAAGTTTTAATATCATACTGGGAAACATTCCAGATGAAGTAATAACATTTCTATGAAGAAAATAAATGGTCGGACCTTCCACCTAAAGACGTTTATATATGCTACACAATAGGACGCTTGCAGGTTTCATTATTATAAGTTTGCATGTAGATTGAACCTGCAGACCCGCTAAAACCAAAACCACGCTGATTAATTTCTTTTGTACGCAGAATTGGTAGTTGTGCCTTGAAGGACAAGGAGAGACAAATGGGGAAGCCAATCTGTTCCCGTGCAGATTAACTCTCTTATTCGATCTTTTTTTTTCTTCGCTACAGAACACCCACAATCTCAAGTGTCTGTCTTTCCCTCCCTCCATTCCTTCGCTTCCTTCTCTACCTCCCTTCTCCTCATCACTCCGCTCCTCTTCCCCTTATTGCGTCTGTACGCTATCTCTCGCCTTCCTCTCCACTGTCAATCAGGCTCTGTACCTGGATGGGCCCCTGTGTATTTGTGTGTGGGAAGAGAGGCGGATGCAGAGCTGCGGAGGTGGAGAGAGAAAGTCCCCCCTCGCGTTGAAGCTTTTTTTGGTTTGTGAAGGGGGCAGAGTGAGAAATTTATTTAGGAAAAGGACATAAAAAGAAAATTTGATGAAATGTTTTTTGGATAGTGCTCATAAGACTCTTCCCACTTGGACAGTTTGGCTAATGAATCTTGGATCATTCTCTCTTCCCCTCAGCCCTATTCTCTCACTCCCCCACTGCCCCCTCTTGTGCTCCCAGCGTGGATTGAGAGATTGCTTTTTGAGGTCTTGGTCACGACTCAAACACATTTGGCATAGTCATAGCCTTGGACATAAAGGAGTTTTTAAATAAGCTCAGCTGCTACTTAAAAACAGTGAAAGAAATATCCGTATATAGTTTTGTATAAAATTGTAAATTCCAGTGTATCCATTGTACTTGACAGTGTGACAGTAAAACATGTTTTAAGCCAAGTTATAATGTTGTTACCTTGTCAAAAACATACCTAAAGTTGTGTTTCATTCATATATATTTGAGTAATCAGGGTTTATTTGTCTTTCTGTATCTCCATGTCTTAAAATGCTCTGTTCCACGTTGTGATGTCATCTAGTGGTGTAGTACTCTTCAAGTACCTTTTACCTTTAGTACAGTAGGCAAGGCAAGGAAAGTATATTTGTATAGCACAATTCATACACAAAGTAATTCAAAGTGCTTTACAGAACAAGAAATACACTAAAATCACAACACAAACGAATCAAAACATAAATAATCATTATAAAATTAAAAAAAAAAGAGAGACAGAGACATTACATGAGAGCAAAGAAGAGTGTGGAATAAAAACCTTTCATTCATATGTATCACCACATGACATCACAAGTTGAAATAGGGTGTTTTCTGTGCAAACTCTAAATATGCAGGCTTTATGCGTTAATGGTAATTTTCAGACTGAAAAGGCATCGGACTACAACTTTTTAACCCTCTATTAACTTGTGGGTTTAATTTTTTTCATGTAAAGGTTAGTGGAAAACAGCTGTTAAGTTGTTTAAAGTTCATATTATGTGTTTCTTATATGGTGTATTCCCAAGTGCTAAACATTGCAGTTCATTTTCGTGCATTATGCATTCACTCCACACTCGATGATGGGAGCCACAGCTGCTCCAGTAAACAGACAGAAGTGATGCTGCCTATATATGTATATGTATACCTCTGCCCCCTCCGACCACCACCACCAATCACACACACTCCTATACAGAGAGCCATCAAAAGTCGATTTGGCTTGTAGCTAAGAAAAGAAGCTTGCACCAGACACACTGCTTCTGTCAAGGGAAAGCGTCCAATATAGGAAGTGCGCACATTTAAAAGTCGTCACCCCTCTCTCTGTAACTGCTGCAGTGTCATATTGGTCTTAAAATGTTCATATTAACCTGCTCTATATGATCCTGGTCTTTTTATTTCACTGTTTTGTTGGTAAATAAATTCATATTCCTAATATGGATCTCGGCTCCTAATGTGCCTCTATAACTGCTGGCATCGTGAGCTTCATTTGACTGGAGTTGCACACTATGGGCGATGTCACACTCCTTTTATTCACTTTTTATACAGTCTCTGACCCCATGACACTTTACTAGAGCAAGATTTTAGCCAGAGACAAAAGTATGATTCTGAGTACATTTTTCTTGTAATATCTTTGTATAACTGAATGTAAACACAACTTTTGCCCTACGCTTTTAGTACTTGGGCCTCTCGTATTCTACTCTTGGATATACATTTGATGAAGTTCCTTTCAGTTACAGAGCCGAAAGCTACTGTGTTTCTGCTATTATTTCCTCCCCAGACCAGAACTTCACCAATTACGATGCTTCAGAGACCGGCTCAAAAGCCAGATACGCGGGGCAGACCATCACTGGGGAGCACATAGCCTTTCATTGTGGTTGTTTTGGTATGGACCCGAGCGAAAAATAAAAGCCACCTCCTTTTCGCTCCACTCACCCACTGGAACTAAATGCATCTGCACATTGTTTCCTGTCCAATTAGCCAAGGCAGCCCGCCACTTCCTGTCTCATCTGCGAGTTCAAAACGATTATGAACAAGCGAAGAGGACAGGCAGACAGAGACAAGAGAATGAGGCCAGTGTGATGGAATAGAAACTGCAGTTTGGTTACCCCCGGGAACCATCTCCTCCTCCCATTCAAGAGGCATGATTCAATACACGAAACATAGGGAGACGGAGAGAGCGCTTGGGTGGGTTTGGAGGGGAGAAAAGCGCTGCGGGGCCTCTGCTACCTCACCCACACGCTTTCCTTTTATAAGTTAAAAGCCTATTCGACTTAATTGAATCTCGGTGCTGAATACACTAAAATACAGGCAAGACAATGAGGAAAAAGTGATTTTCGGCGCGATGCTGTGGGTGGAGTTTAGTAGTACACTCGGGAGGGGCACGGGCAAAACTGCAAAGATGCTAGCGCGGCGCATGTTTTCATTAGCACTCTAAATGCAAATGAATATGGCTTTGAAGATCTTGCTATGTTAAATATGCATGGCAACTCCCCAACCCATATAGAAGGTACATCAGATGGGAAAAAACATGAGTGTGTATCTAGATTGGACTTGTCTTGTCTAATCTTGTCTCTTGATGTATCTAACAGGCAATAATTTCTTTGTAATAGCCGAATGAAACATCGAAAATCCTGGCGCTCTGAAGACGTGATGAAATGAGAATGGCGGGGCTTAATTGTAGCAAATAAAGAGCTAGCGTGACTTCTGGATGGGGCTTTCGTCTGCGACTCCAACCCACAGGGACAGATGCGGAGTTAGTCGTTAAGAGCTAAGTCAGAAGACATTAGGGCGCTCTGCTTGTGGCGCGGTAATGAGGCGGCAGTTTGAGGCGATGACAACAGCAGCAAATGGGAGGACTCTCAGTGGAGAATGGATTCATTTATATGCCCCCCACAGCAAGGGGAACACAGCGCTTTGGGGAATACACAGGACAAATATATCACAGACTTAGACTAACAAGTGCTTAGAAAGAAAAGTCTAACATTACCATTATACATTCAGAAGTACACAAAGGATGTTAATAACTGCACTTCCATTAGCCTTAATAATTCAGTAGTGCAATTTATAATGAACAAACAATCTATTAAGAATGATTCAGGATTAGTAACTGCTCACTTAATACTCAGCCTTAAAGCACTTATATTACTACTTTCGTATCTATGTTATGGAGTTGTTTTCTTTCATTCACCCATGTTTAACACACAAATCCTGCATATTTAATCCTTCTCTCAAACAGAAAACACTGTCATGTACTCCATACTCCAACCCCAACTCCATACGCCTGCACTGGAATCATTTTGATACTTTCAGCTCTGGAAATGCCACCCTCTACTGAGCAAAAAGTAAAAGGTAGCTGTTAACTTGAAAACTATCACTACATATGATTTCATTTTGAGCTCTGGAGCATGTAAAGAAACTAATAATAAAAGATTACTCTAACTAAACACAACTCCAGGTATGTTTTTGAGGAGGTAACAAAAGCTCACAAGAATTAATTTAGTGTAATATAAGACAATTAACTCCTAACCCCATAATTAAGTAGTTATTCAGGATAAGGTGTGGTTAATATATCTATATACTGTTATAGTAGTCTAAAGAAAATACTGCATGTATTAAATAACCAAGCAATAACTCATGGACAAAATTAGGGTCTTGTTGGAAGCAAATGTAATGAATTATACAAGCTAATCAATACATAGATTCTCTGACAACTACTAAAGTCATCACATTACTGAACGCCTGGGTAGCCAAGAGTTAATCCTTCACTTTTCTAAGACCTTCCTCACAAGCTTATTAATTACTGCAGTTCATTTGTAAGCACATTTTATAATGTTCAGAGGTCAGCGCAGAAGTATGCAATGACTGTAATGCTCACGAGTAGCATGCTAACAGCGCGCTTCCTGGTCCGTGGACTATAGGGTTCTTTATACACAGTCTATGATTCAGACAGTACATAGGGGTCTCATTTTTAACATAAAAGCTGCTTTTATAATACATCTGTACTGGGTCTAAATAAATGTTGTGTTTATTGCATGAAAAGTATGGGTACCTCCCCTTTAACATCATATTTATCACTTACATCACTTTCTCTTGTCCTCACTTCTTGTGCACTTGTCCTCTTTAAATTAACAGTGTCTATACTTACTCCCCACCTCTGCGCATTAATTTGAGTTGGTGGGGACCTGTGTGCGCATCTGTTTGGTCTGAGTCCTCACCACAAATTGGATAAATGCATGGGTAATGTTGGTTAATTGAGCACAGTAATATGGCGGTGCTTAACAGGTTAATGAGTTTCCATTAATACCTGTACCACAGTGACAGGGGGCCGAGGTGCTCCTTCAATTTGAGTTTCAATTAATATGTATGAGTGGACCTGGGAGAGGTGATATGAAGACACATTATCAGAGCTGAGCCTGACAAAGCTATCACACCAGAGAGGAAGTCACCGTGCTATTAATGGCACCAACACTGACAGAGCAAAGCAGCAGTGAAACTAATGAGAACACTGTGACGCAGGCGGTTAAGTTCATGTATGACTCCACAGACCGGGACTCAACACACATGTAACAGGCAAAGATTGTGTTCTTCTTTTGTGTGGTTGGTTTTTTATGAGTTAGGTCACAAATAGTCTGTAATTACCAGCTTGATAACTATGCTACTAGTTATACAAGCGTAATTACACAGACTTACACAGAAAAACTGCATATTAGCAATAAATCAGTGCAAAAAATGTGCATGTTGGTGTGATCCAGTGCAAAAATAATACTTATATTTCAACAGTATTGTAGGTCATAGACTGTCGTTTGTGTTCTTGGTGACATACTCTCTTAGCTGTCAAACACAGATACTGAAGCCTACGCACCACACAGCAGTAATCTAAAATGTACTGACATCCGTTTCAGCTCACGGCAATGTACTTGGTTGCATTCATATTAGGTATGAACCCATCCAGCTTTTTCCTGTTCCGATACTTTGGCTTTAAGTATCTGCAGATACCAATGCAGCTACTGAAATTATAGGATTTATCTTCTTTAAAAACAAATTGTGTATGATATATATAAAAAAATCCTAATGTGTTTCATAATTGTTATTCATCATTTAAAGTAACTACAGAACAGCTTTGAAAAAAATACTAGTTCAATATCATGAGACATTTTGGGCCAGTAAATCATCACATTAAACCAGTTTATAGTGCAAAAATCTTGGAAGCAGATTTCTGATCCATGAAAAAGTAAGAATCAGCATTGATATCCGATACCAGTATTGTATTGGTGCATCCTTTAATTTAATTTGGCGAAAATGTCATCTTTATTTATGGGCTATATTCCCACAGCAATAAGATATACATAAAATCTCACCTTGTTCAAATGTTGCCAAAGGGAGGCAGCAGCTTGAAGGACATAAGAGTGGATAGGTGAGAGCTAAAATGTGCTGATGGCAAGCGCGCGAGCTGAGAGAGTAAAGCCAGATAAAAGGTTTAAAAGTTGAGTTGAATTTGCATATGTAGGCACAGAGAGCTGAAAAGGGCCCGCATTTCAACATTAATCCAACCCTAAGTGTCGTTATGGCGATAGGAAAGGCTTTGATGTCGAAAAACTGTGCTTACTGTAACATGGTCTATGTAAATGATAACAACCGTGAAGCCTCCAGTTTCCCCACAGAGTAATGTGAATGTTAATGACCAACTATTTGTATGTACACAATTTGAGCAATAAAAATACCCGTGATCAATAAATGCTAGATGTTTAATGTCATACCATAGAACATTCCAGGTAAAGCAATAACTATAGCAGGTAGTGAACCCTCCATCAGACATTACATAACTTCTGTATTCGTGCTTTTTATGAATTATGCTATTTAAGTGGCTCCTTCAGAAGAGCTTAGGGTCTGCAGAGAGGTATCTAATGTCACTTTAACTAATACATTCCCAGATAAGGCGTAGGCTGCGAACATGGTGAGGAAAAGCAACAACAGCTGTCAGAAGAGGAGAGACGGGGGGAGACAGAGGAGAGGTGACGAGAGATGTAAAAACAAATCAAATGTACAGGGGAAAAAAACGAATTATCTCAGAAAGATTTTTTAACGAGAGAGACTGTGCAGAGCAGAGAAAAAGTGGCATAGAATTGAATAGAAAAAGACAAGAAAATGTTGAAGTGGGTTAGGAAGCATTATTCACTAAGGAATGAAATAAAATTAGATTATACATTTGAGTTCAATTCAGTTCATTTTTATCAGCTATTGCATCAGATTTTACTGCCTGCTACTTTAAGTATCGTATAAAGAACTTGTGAGAAACAAAAAATAAAGGCTCATTATGCTGGCAGGTACCCAGATCTGGAAAAGGATCCCTAGGCACAGCTCTGTTGTCTGTCACTGATGCTGCTATTGCAAATGTTGATCAAAAATACAGAAAAATAAACACAGCATCGCGTGGTTACAACTTCCTAGACTAACAACAATAAATGAGTGATTATTGTCTTGATGCAAACTTCAAATAGTTTTAAGACAAGAACTGGATCTGATTGAAGGTCATATTGCTATGACCCAGCTCGGCTAGGGTGTGGGAAGTAACAAAAAACACCAAGGTGGAAAATGGAATAAATAAGTAAGGTTTAATTAACAGGTGTGTAAAAGGTTTAACATAACTAAACCAAGTTAAGAAACAACACAACAGGTTTAACATAAGCCAAGTTTTGTGCTAAAACGGGTCACGTGAGTTCCCAAAACGAATGATTAACTAAAGGACACAAAAATAAACCAAAACCACAAATGTCCCAAAGAAAACCACAAACCCACAAACAGAATCGAGTGACCAAATCAAAAGACACAAAACAGAACAACTAAACCAAAAGTGTCTCAACACACTAAAGTCACACACTAACAGAAACACAAAGTGACTGACACAAAGTGACTGACACAAATGAGACACATGAGGCAATGAGGCAAACTGTCCACAAAGTCCAGCAGCCCTGAACATGAGCTGCGATCTTCTTAAATAGGGGGAGGAGGCTGGAGGCGGGGCCAGGTGAAGAGGTGCTCCACCAATCAGGGACCAGGGCTCAGGCAGCAGGAACAAAATGGCAGCAAAATACACAAAAACACAAACTGAAGGCCTGGGGCCGTAACAATATATACTGCAATAATATATAAAAGTGAATATTGTGAGCTTTTAACCATTTTATAATGTTGTTATCTACTCAAAAACGTACCTGGAGTTCCACTTTGTGATGTCATGAAGTGGTAGATTGGTAATTTCAGGCCTGGAATTATCCAAATGATTTTAGTGAAGGTGGAAGGAGTTTAAAAAGACAGTAGAACACACCCTGTATTACCTCATGACATCACAAGGTGGGACAGAATGTTTTCTACTTGAGAGAAGAACTCATTGAAATTTTTTTTGGTTTGCGGGTTTGTGTGTTAAACATGCATACTGCAAAATTGAGGAAATAGAATTATAACATTGTTGAGAAAATAGCAAAGTAAGTTCAAGTTAAGTAGAAAGTAGAAGGTAGAACTTCATCAAGATACTGTATAATAAAGCTATGTATCATTAAACAGTTTTAACTTATGCCATGCCTCACTTACCACTACTGTAGGACACTAAGTACTTAATAGGCTCTGGACAAATGAACAGTCACTTAATAATGAGGGACATTTGTTGGCGCAAACTTTTTGGCAGGCTCCACAGGACTTTTTAACAAGCTTGCATGTGGCCCTTAACAGCGTCTGGCAGGAACTCGGAGGACAGAGCAAGACGAAAAAGCGCACACCAAATCTATTCTTCCCTTCCTGGAGAGATGTGTATTTTGCTAAACCTCTCCCGACGTGTGGTCATGCTTGTAGCCAGGAGCACGTCGAGATATGCCCGAGGCGAGGAA
>JACN01107321.1:0-11057 GCA_000787155.1 Scartelaos histophorus
AGAAGAGAGAGAGAAGAGAGAGAGGAGTGGAGTGGGGTGTTCAGTCTGCAAACATGTCAGGCTTTATCAGACCTGTGTGTAAAAACAGAATAGTGAGAAATATGAAAATGTTTCCTGAGGCTTCAAAGTTTTAATAGTTTAATAGTGAAATAAATAAACAGTAAAATGATTCTGTGATTTCCTGAACTTTCAACGTCACCACAAGCAATTCAACTACCACATGTTCTGTTGTTGTGTCCTTGGGCAAGACACTTAATCCACCGCACTGTGTTTGAATGTGTATGTTACGTGCTTTGAGTGTAGAAAAGTGATATATAAATGTGACTATTTACATTTATAAAGAGCAATTAAATGATGTCATTCAAATATGTCACATTTGAATTAGAACTGGACACTTATTTATAGTAATAAAAATTATAATTGTAGTATGAAAACTGTCTTACCTTTTAATTTTGTTCAGAAATTTCAAATCAGGTGCCTCACAGCTATTCTTTTCTCAAGTCTCATCTATTAAAGGAAAAAAAAAAAGACGAATTATTCAACAAAGACTCAATTTTAGAAGAATTTCAAGGTTTTACTGTCAGACTTTATCGTGGCTTAACACTGACATCTAGTGGAGGAAAACTGTAGTGCAAAATCTCAAGAGAAGTTTTATCATTACAGACTTAAAGAGCGAAGTTTACAGCTGTATTTTTTATTATGAATTGAGTAACAAGTTTTCAATTCCTGGTCGTGTTAAAGTTCACAATATTTTGACAACTAATAAAGAAGTTTGAGGTCATATCCCTGAGGGCGGTGGTAACAACACCACACTGCCACTAGAGGGCGCCACAACATCATGTTTCATTTAACTACGCAACCTGGAATTGGACGTGGAATCATCTAACAAGGAAGAAACGATGTATTATGGCTCTCTTCGATTATAGAGTCATTATTAACACTCAGATTTGAGCATTGGACTTTTAGCCATTGGGTTTAAAAACATCAAGCAAAAATTAAGGAAGATTTGATTTTATTTGTGTCGTTTAATTTTTTATTTTATTTTATTTATTTTTTTTTAGCTTTATGCATTTCAGCGATTTTTATTTATTGTTTTTATTTATGATTTTATTGTATTAATTTGTCTGTGCAGCACTTTGGAAACTGTCGGGTTATAAAATGTGTTATAGAAATAAAGTGTTTTGGATTAGATTGAAAATGTTACCAGCATCATATGAATAAACTACAGGAGGTTAAAGGTTAGTTTGCTACATTCATTTTCTGATTGATCCAAACCTTAAAAGGGTGAATAATCAAAATTACCATCGCCTTGAATGAGCCTTTAACCTAACCATGTTTGAGTAATTTGGCTTTTGAGACTTGAGAGCAGGAAGTTATAGTTTTCACCTTCCCCTTATCCCCGCCCACTTCTCTATTTACTCTTGATTAGGAAAAAACATAAACTTTGAGTTATGGGGTTGAAAAATGGCTACATGACATTTTTCATCAGTAAAATTTAAATAATGAATTTAAAAAAAAAATTCAGCTGCTTTCTACAGTGAAACGGCGCCTGTTTCTCATATTAAACCTTTGACATCAGTATTGTGGTTTATAGTGAAGTGTACGGAAACAATGAGCTCAGTGTGTTACACATGATTCTAACAACACTACTTGACCGTGACACTACCTAAATTAAACCACAGCTTAATTTTAAACAATGTTGTTGACCTAAACTTAAAAAGTATTTGGGATTTGGGACAGAGCAGCTCCGCGTTCACACACACACGGATGACTTTCCAAACATGTTATTGCATCTGTTGCCTGTAGGTGGCAGCACACTTCAGAAATGCGCACAGATCCAGCTCAGTGGACTGGAGACAGGTCACAGGGAAGTCTAGTTCAGAAAACGTCCTATTAGTGGTTTGTTGTTTGTGCATTAATCAGGAGGATCACACATAAAGACGTCAATAAACATCAAATAGGCCTCTGAAAATATGCAGCAGCAGTATTCTTACACTGAGGGGGTGACAAGGTGACAACACTGACCTGAAATGTAAATGTGTACAATCAGAGCCTTATGTGAGGGCAAAAATAATGATTTTGTACATGTGTGCGTCACAACAGACTCAAAACCCAAATGTGATCAAACTGAGAGGGTAACGCACATTCTCACTGTGGCGCCATCTCCGTCCTGTCAGCTGCAGTTTGAAACAGGATTTATCCTAAAATACTTTATTAATATTACACCCTTTGTCTTACAAAAGGCACGGGGGATATTTGTGGAGAAAAATGGCGCTGAGCTCAGAACAAAACAAAGGTTAATACGGGACAACTCGGGGACAACTTATTTAATTATGTTTTGTTGAGCGTGATTCATCCACAGCAGCGACATTTGGACTTGTTCATATTAGAAATGTGATCTGGTGGTGCCTGGTGAGCAGCCCGCGCTCCCGTGCACGTGTGCGTGCGTGCATACGTGCACCTTGCTCCCTCTATATGGGCTACTCAATAAAAACGAGGCTGCGGCGCGTACAAGTGCATTTATCATCCTATTACGCGCGACAAATCCGGCTCCCAACACATGAAAGGTAAAATGAATCACCGCCGTTAAGCCGTCAATAAAGTCATTTCTGTAAATGGTGTCTCCGAGGGCCCGCGCTATTATTCAACAAGCTTTATCAGCACCTTGGAAATTAGACGTGGCTCGCGCTCGGCCCCTGCTTCACTTTGATTAAGGGCCCTGCCACGCGTCCTGACAGCGCTTTGACTCGGCTTTTATTCAGCCCTTTACCGGCCACGAGCTCCGGGCGGAGCGCGGGGGATGAAGACTAATTAAAAGCTATAAATTATCAGTGGAGGAGCCTCTCGTTGGTGCGACAGATAAGAGCGGACTGAGTGCTCATTTACGCACAATGGCGCCGCAGCTAAACACCATATTGATACTGTCCTAATTGGAGTTTAATGAAGTAGCCTGGCTCACGCTCTCGGGCCCGCGACGATGAAGATTTCAGCGGCTCAACACGTCCCCGCGCTGCTCTTATATGATCTGTGGGATTTCACAAAATGTTTAGTTTCAATTCAAGATGTTATTCTTCATAAAAAAGCAACAAAAACACAGAAAAGTTGTTTTCGGCTGAATGGGCAAGACACCAACAAACTGTGAACAGACATTAGGCTAAATAAACTTTAAGACTTAATTATCAGTTATCAAGTTTTACATTTTATTTTCCCCAGTGAAATCCTCAGTATTAGTCCTCCCACTCTGCGCTCCAGGCTTTGGCTTGTGCCCATGCGGGGTCAATTATTATTAACATTTATAACCTATTTTGTAAGGTCAAACTGAATCGAAATCATCAAAAGTGTAATCCATTGTAATAAAGTTAAGATAACAGACTAAAATGAGGGAAAAATATTTAAAATATGACAGATTGCAGTGCTAATTTGCAGGCAGTTGTTTGTTTTTTCACAGAGCCTCAGTCCGCTTACTTTAAACTGATAGCGTTGTGTGCGTGCGCTGGTGCGCTCGGGGCTCCGCGCTCCTCATTGGTCCTTTTCAGATGTGACAGGGACGATCTCCGCCGCCGATTGGCCTCGTGCACGTGTGCGCTTCCGTCTGGGCGTGAGGGGAGGAAAAACACAAGAGGAGATGAGGCTGGAGAGTTTGGAGAGAATAGTGTGATACACGAGACACGGCCGGACAGAAGAGCAGCGTGGAGGTGCGCACCGCCTGTGTCCGTGTGTCCGCGCTCACACCATTTCAAACATGCCGCTCAAAGGCACAGAATAGCAAAGCACCGCGCGTTTGACCACAGAAGAGCCCTGTTTTTGCATGCACTAGTCTACGTCTAATTTGGATACCACAAAGGAGGGAGTTCCAACGCAACAAGTGGAGTTTGGCGCACAGAGGACAAAAATACTGTGTTTGTCGTCGATGGAAGAGCCAAAGGAGGCGAGCAGCGGCCGAGACTCGACGGAGGACGAGAGCATGTCGCTGTCCCCGAACCTGCCCTCTCCCCCGCGGCTGCTGCCGCACCAGGCCGCGCAGCAGGCCCACAGAACCACAAACTTCTTCATCGACAACATCCTCCGGCCCGACTTCGGCTGCAGGAAAGAGCCGAACTACCGCGAGAGGGGCCAGGCTGCGGGCCGGGACTCCGCCAGCCTGTGCCTGGACTCCAACTGCAGCAGCGACAGCAGCTCGTCCTCGCCCTCGTCCTCCTCCTCCACGTCGTCTTCTCCTTTGTCCAAACAGAACTCGTCTAAACCGGGAGAGGCGCAGAGTAACGGGAGCCGCTACTCGGACAACTCGTCTCCGGTTTTGGTAGTGAGCGGCAACAGCGCAGCGTCTCCGCCGCTTCTAAAGGACCAGAACCAGCTGCTGTGGCCCGCCTGGGTCTACTGCACGCGCTACTCGGACCGGCCCTCATCTGGTGAGTCGCTAGTAGGAACGGGCTTCCCCCGTACGTCTGAGCACAGGTCAGGAATGGCGCACGGCTCATTCCACACTATTTCTGAGCTTTGTACACGACTATTTAGCGGGACACGTGTGACACTTTTACGCACGGCTCTTCGAAATAATGTTTTGGTTTTCTGTCCCGTTCATTGACATCACACTGCACTAGTTTATGATTTTTGCTTATTTAATTTAAAATATTTAGTGGAAGAACAGTGTAAAATTGCTTTACCAAAAAATAAATAACATTGTGCAAGCTGTAACAAGTTAATTATGCAAATAAGCGAGAAAGATATTGTCCCGATGTCAGACAAAGAAATAATCTTTTGTCTTGACATTAAAATCCAGCTCATGGTGTGTTGAAGTGCTGTGTTAAACCTCTGGCTCCAGTCTGTTTAAATTAATCATATAGAGCGCATTTATTTCTCTAAAAGCGTTTGTTGTGTATCAGCTGCTGTTACTGTTGTCAGAAACGTTTGTGTTGGCGATTTCTATTTTCCTCGTAATTCCACGTCCTAACACCGAAAACCTCTTAAAATGACCACAAGTAAGATTAGGGTTAAAAATGTGTCTCTAAACAGTAATCTGTATGTATGACGTAGCGCGCATTTCTGGCCTTTTTTCTATTACGCACGAGTGTTCACGGTTTGGTTTGGATCTGGCGCTGCCCCCGTTGTTTTTGCAGCACGTAAGGCCCATTATAATTCAACATTTCCTTTCAAATATTCTCTTTTTTTTCAGTAGAACACACTCTAGCTGGATATTATTTGTAATTATGTGTGTTTTTTGGATGAAGGAGCTTGGCACGTGTCTGCTGTGTTTATTTGTGTTGGTAGTGACTTATTCCAATTACAAAAAAAATATTATAATAATTGGCAAGTTTATAAAGAAGCTAGAAAAGGTGTTTTTGCATGTTTTTATGCATTACTGATTAAAATTAACTGTTTTATTCCACGTATTTTAAATGTTAATGTAGAAAGCAGAGCACAGTGTAACAGAATAATGCGCATTTTGTGTTTGGAGCCTTTTCTTTGACCAGCTTTTTTACAGTGAAACGCAAATTTAAGCATTTAAGCGTGTTTTGCAAACGTAATTTATGACTTTAATAACTTTATAAGACTAGTGTAGTTACGATTGCAAAAATACACGATGCCAATTGCGTATTTAGGTGCAGTGTGTAGCCTATACGTGCCAAACGTGATTTCCACTTAACAGCAGAGCAATTTTTTTGCGTGTTTGAAAGTTATTGTTTGTGGATTGTTGTGTGGATTATTTCGGGATTTTTTGGGCAGAAAGAACATATATTTTGTTTTTATTTTGTTTTGGTTTAGACGTGTTACGTGTATTAACAGTATAATGTAAATATTTATGCAGCACCAACATAAAAACTGTAGATTTATAACAAAATCAAATCTCAAATTCCATATATTATGTCACATGCAGTATTGTTGTGGAGCTCTCTTTCCATATTACAATAAGAATTAGGTTTTTCCGCGTATTTCACTAAAATCCAGTGTTTGTCAGTGCGATTTCGCCCAGATAAGTCACGTGTTTCTTTTGCGCGCTTGCTTATTGACGCCCAAAACTTGCAGCTTTGACATTTACGTCTTCTTGGTGTTATTGTTGTCTCCACGCCAGGCCCGAGGACACGCAAACTGAAGAAGAAGAAGAACGGCAAGGAGGACAAGCGACCGCGGACAGCTTTCACGGCGGAGCAACTGCAGAGACTCAAAACCGAATTCCAGGCCAACCGCTACATCACGGAGCAGCGGCGGCAGTCTTTGGCGCAGGAACTCAGCCTGAACGAGTCGCAAATCAAAATCTGGTTCCAGAACAAGCGGGCCAAAATCAAAAAGGCCACGGGGTACAAGAACGGGCTAGCGCTGCAGCTGATGGCGCAGGGACTATACAACCACTCGACCACGACGGTGCAAGAGGAGAAGGAAGACAGCGAGTGACGCGAACTCACTAAAAAGACGCTCAAAAGACGCTCAAAAGACACCAAGGGGGGACTATTTAAAGAGAGATGTGTTAATACTCTATATGGACATAATTATATTAAAGTTTATATAGCCACACGATCATGTTGTATATTTAATTTGGGCTACTACTTCTACTACTACTACTACTACTACAACTACTACTACTTTGTTCGTCGTCATTGTTTTTTAGCTCGCTATAGGATTTTGTGGTCCTTTTTTTTTTCTGCGTCCCTTCAACATTTGCGTCAGAACTCAAGCCAAAGATTTTAATATGTTCATTTCATATGTAGTCTGAAATAAAGCGAGAACAGACGACGAAAGGGTGCGTACACTTGTGTTTTCTAGGACTTAAAGCGTAAAAAAAATACACCACAGTAAAGGATTATTTAAGCAATACAAAAGTGAAGATGCTGGGATGCCTAACGTGATGCGTAAAGCTGTTTGACCGTGCGCACTGCTAATAATAGAAATCTCGGCGCCTTTTTAAATTGTCATTTGATAATGTGAGAAACGAGGGGATCATTTTGACCCTGTGTGATGTTGTCCCGCGCTAAAACTGAACCCCGTTTGTCTCTGAAGTGGAAATATGTTAAAATCTAAAACCCAACCCGCGTGATTTCGGAGTAGTTCGCTCGGTCACGGACGTAAAAGCAGCAGGAGTTGTGTAAAAACATGGTCCCGTCTGGCCTCGCGTGACCCCGGGGTTCACGGCGATAGGGCCCCGGCTCGTGAACTCCGTGACACGGCGTGTGTGAGCGCGAGGGCTTTTGCGTGGGTGGCGCGAGGTCAGGCCACAGTGCGAGCGTGGGGCTTTGGGGAACGTGCGTAACGATGATGCGCTGTACACAAGGCGGATACGCGGAGGTCCAGATTTGGAACACAAAAATATATGCTATCTACTTCTACTCGGAATAGTATGTATTTTTGAATGGTCTGATTTTATTTTTTATTTTTTTATTATTATTTTTTTTTAATCAGTGGAGTAAACGAATGTGAGTTTAACAAAGATTTTTACTGCAAATTCACGACTGATCAAAATAGAAAAAAAGCTACCTTGTCTTAAATAATTCTAATAACGTAAATATTCAGTTTTGCAGTGAAATAGACGTGCCATTGTACTTTTACGCAGCCTATATTTTCTGCATCAGTGTTTTGTTTGCTGAGGTTCTAAAATTGGCTGCAGCAATTCAAAATATGCGCTAGGGCCTACGTGTCACTGCTTAAAACCCCAAGAACCCTTTGTAAAAATAAATATGTAAACGTGTGTGTTTAAAACTCACAAAAAGCTATTGTACGCACATGTCTGTAGATCAAAATGAATTATTTTGTATCAATTAGGCGAGGAGAAATTATGAATTGCAAAAAATACACCCAAGAGAAAACGTCCGTCAGTGTTGGTCTGGGTGTGTCAGGCAGTGCATATGTGCGCAGGCCAAATATGGCAACAAAACCAGGCAAAATAAGATACAGATATATGACTCAAAACTGTTTATTTTACAACTATTTTCAAAACATTCTTCGTACAGTCCAACTCCATCTGCATAACATCAGTGAACGTTTTGGTTAAAATCTAAACCTCGGTTTGAGACTAAAATTATCTTTATTTATGGGTTTCTTTGGTTCACATTACAGTACTATTTAAAAATTCTGTCTTATTATTCAGTCTTAATATCATTTGCATGCCTTTTTGTAGCATTTTTCAGTTTGGGCACATTTTTACGCACTGTGTATTTTTGACCTTTCCCCTTTACTTTACCAGGCCAGACTTTACGCATAGACGTTATCCAAAATTGCCTCTCCATCCTCCCTTTGAATTCATATTATTACGCACTGATCCACATTGCAGCACTAATTCAGACTTAAATATTACCCGCATCTCTGGGTCTAAAGCATTTGCGTATCAGTTGTCCACTTGGGCACAGTTTTACGCATCGTGTATTTCTGACCTTTCACCTTCAGTTTCCCAGAGCAGACTTTACGCACAGACCTTATCCAAAACTGCCTGTCCATCTTCCCTGTGAATGGATATTATCAAGCATTGGTCCATACTGCAGAATTATTTTAATAATGCATTCTGGTATTTGCTTCTATTAGCCTTGAATTTTTTTGCATTAATTTTGAGTTTGGCACATTTTTACGCACCGTGTATTTTTGACCTTTCCCCTTCAATTTACCAGACCAGACTTTACGCACAGACCTTATCCAAAACTGCCTGTCCATCTTCCCTGTGAATGGATATTATCAAGCGCTGGTCCACAATATTTTATCCATTCAGTCTTTTATAATTTGCATGGCTTATAGCATTTTTGTACCAGTTTTCAGTTTGGGCCCATTTTTACGCATCGTGTATTTCTGACCTTTCCTTTCCCCTTCAATAGAGTGAATACTAGACCAGACTTTACGCACAGACGTGATCCAAAACAGCCTCTCCACCGTCCCTGTGAATGGATGTTATCAAGCATTGGTCCACACTGCGCCTTAAATATTATCTGCTTCTCTTAGCCTGAAGCGTTTTCGTATCAGCTCTCCACTTTGGCACAGTTTTACGCGCCGTGTGTTTTTGACCTTTCCCCTTCATTTTACCAGACGAGATTTTACGCACAGAAGTCATCCAAAACTGCCTCTCCATCTTCCCTTTGAGTGGATATTACTAAGCACCACTGGCCTATGTCAAATATAAAGCAGTTCTCGCATTACGGCGCGATAACAGTTTCCATTAAACGTGTGGATAGCTCGTTAAGAGGCCGTAGTCTCAGTGTGGCGCGTGTATACGTTATTTGTTTACGACTGAGCGCGCGTGTGGTTATTTAATTAAGAGCTAACGAGGCCGTGTGCGCGCTCCCGCCTCACCCTTTAATTATTTTCCGTGAGTGCATCTCGGCCTATAGAGCGTATATTTAATAACACTCCCGCACGAGCAGAGGCGTAATAATTGATTGCGATAAAGACAACGAGGGATTTGCTGTTTGGTTTATGGGCCATTCCTCAGGTCGCGGAATTTAATTAATATTTCATCGTGTATTATTTATTTATTAGTCAAACTCGGGAGGTGACGGCGCCGGTGGAGTGAAGGGGAGTCTCGTGTGAAATAAAGCCTAAGGACGATAAACGTAATGATCGTGCGTAAAGCGACAACCTGAGAGACGGTTCATTGTACAGTGCAGAGGGAATAAGGAATAGACTATAACACAAGACATTTACATAAAAAGACATATTAATTTAGAATAATGGGATTAACATTTTCAAAATAAAGGTTTAAATATATATTCCTAGCATTTTCTGTATTACCAGAAAACACTACAGCAATTCAATAAATGCATGAATGACTAAATAGAATAGTTTATCAGAAAAAAATCCTATAAAATAAACTAATCATATTCAAAAGATAAGTTTAAATATAAGCAATACATTTACTCTTAATTGATATTTAATACAAATGGTTATAGGGGAAAAATATATAAAGACTCTTGTTGTCTGGTTTGCCAATTGCTGTTGTGGATCAATTGAATTTAATGTTTTTCTGTAGGAATATTTTACTATAATTACCTCAAATAATAATTTCTTGCTGTAAATACATTCACAATGATAGAGAGAATGATTTCACATTCAAATCAGACTTAAAAACTACTGAAGGAAGCTATAATTGTCTATTGTCATGGTTTAGTTTGCTGCAGTGTGGTGCATGTTTAGACCAAAATGGCAGATTCATAACTTCAATTTATGTTAGCAGTATTTTAAGATGAATAAACAAGACAAAAGTGAAATATTGGGAGAAGATATGCTACAATATATTAAATTAGAAGTGCAATGTAATGTGCTAATGTAAATTAAGCTTCAGAAATACCTCAAGGCAACTCACCTGACTCAGTGATATCAAACTATAGCCATAACCGAAACCGAAACTGACCCTAAAATCATAATATTCAAAGTTAAATCAAATCTATTGTATTTTTGGCAAGGAAAGATACCATTTCATAACTCAAAATGGAAGGCTTAAAAAGTCAGCCAGCCCTTATAGTCTTAATATTACGCTCCCTGCTGTGAATACGTTAGCGGATCTTAAGACAGTATTTAAAATTCATACAATTACCAAAGACTACCATTTCTTTGCTCTCCTCCGTCTATCTAGCCCTCTCTACCCCCCTCTCTACACATACTTGCCTTGCCTTGTCATTTAGGAAGCTTGCGATTTATCTGTAAAACAAAGAATGAAAAAAAAAAAAAAAAAGGAAAGAAAGAAATCGTTTGCATAGTTAGCACATTGAGCCTCGCGGGCACAATATGGATTTAATTTATATGCAAATGAAAGCAATAAAAGGGGAGAATACACACTGGAAATGTGGTTTTAAAAAGGGGGGAGAGTTGGATTCAAAAAAGCAGGTACAAGTCGAGATTATGAGCCTCCTATGAGATGTTCAGTGTTATATAATATTCACTAAAAGCACATTACAGAGCTGCAGATCTGAATTAGACAGTGAAATGACATATGGTTTGACATGAAGGCAGTGAATAGAAAAGTGAGTGCAGGGTTTTGAATTATAAAGGGAAATTACAATAAATAGGTCCGGCACTGCACAGTATAATGGTTGAAAAAAAGATGTAAGCTTTTTTTTTTTTTTTAACATACCTCCATTATATTTTGA
>KN516275.1:4507-15089 GCA_000787155.1 Scartelaos histophorus
CCGAGTTCCCCATTGAGGTCTTGCTGCCACGATGGACCACGTTGTTCCTCTGATTCGCTGGCTTCACTGTCACTATGAGGTTGTGACTGTTTGCTACCATCATGTCTGTGACCTGGAATAAAACCAATGACATCTGAGGTACTGAGCAAGTCCATCACTCATCACAATATTATGTCTCAACCCTCAAGGTGCTCTAAGCAAACTTTCTGGTTGACAGTCCATTACCTATTTGTCTCCATGGAGTTGCCTAGAATGTTCCATGGTAAGACTTTAAACATATAGATCTAGCGTTTATTAATTATGGATGTTTCTGTTGCTTAAAAATACAATAATTCCTTCTGTGAATAGGGGCGACTGTCCACAGATCTGCATTGTAATGTCGTGTAGTGCTGTAACCTGTTTGTCTCTTATGAAAAATGGATTTAATCCGTATTGTGGAACATTCTAGGCAAAGCATTTCAATGGAGGCAAGCAGGTGGTGGACCCTCTAGAAATGTTAAGCCGTGCACCTTTAAAGTGATATAAATAATTCAGTTGACATTGCTTCCACTTAGTTAGAAATGTATTTGGTGACTTGTAGTGTCCCAGTTGACAGCTAATGGTTTGGTAGTAGTGCTGTAAAACATGGGAGCTGCACACAAAGCAGTTATTACCTGGTCCAGTGATTTCCCTGCTACATCAATGCCGTTGACCTCTAGGATTTCATCATTGACTCCCAGCAGCCCTGTGCTCTCAGCCAGCCCCCCTCTCACCAAACGGGAGATGAACACCCCTGGGACCTGCCAAATTTGAGAAATAATCATGAGATACGGAGAGACTATTTTTGCATCTAGTTTAATTAGCCAGGACTGTATAAGTGGACTAGTTTGTTATTTGTGGCAGCTATAATCAATAGAATAGATGGACAACACATTATTGTCTTAAGATGATTAAAACACGATCAGTAACACTGCTTTTCATTTAATTTTCTGTGAACTTTCTTTGACCCTTATAAAGCAAATTACAGAAAATTAAGGGCTGCCATAAAAACTACAGTGCTGAAGAATTAAGATTTTTATTTTAGTCTTGAATCTTGAAAACTTGATTAAATGAATAAACCAAATAGCATACACTGTTGCCTACAAAGGTTCAATTACTCATTGGAATACCACCTCTTATAACAGCGATTACTTCTAAAACAGTTCATGCAATTTGATATGACACCATCACTGACCTTCTCCACGCCCTGCGGAGTGACCCTGACACTGACCCCATCCCGGATGTAGAAGCCCAGGGGTTTGTGTGTGCCATGTTTGTGCAGTCGGACTCGTCTGTGCGTCTCTGGCAGGATGTCCACGTCGATGATGGAGGAGATCTGTCTGAAGTTCTGGGGCATGCCGATGAGCAGCGCTTGTTTGCTCTTGTGAGTGGAGCCTGACCCAGTGGTCCGAAGTCCAGTCAGACCCAGGCCCTTCTTACGCCTCTGAAGAGAGTTAGTGCCAAAAACCACCGGCTCATCGTCTGGAAAGACAAGACACAAGCAGAGAAGGACATGTTAATATGTTTTTTCTATGCATTTCCAACCTTAAATGGTATTGAAATGGAATGGAATTGAATGGTATCCTCTGTGCACAGAATAAAAGAGTCCTGCACAAAGAAGTTTTCTTACAGGTAGTAAAATGGTTACTTATTAAAGGTGCACTGTTTAACCTTCAGGAGTCTGTCACATTCTACTTTGGAAATTGCGCTGCTTGAAATGTTCCACTAGAAAAGTTACACAACACCCCTTAAACATATATCATAAAAACACACCACAACCTCTAATAAAGAAATGCTAAACTGCTATAAATAGGCATGAAAAGTATTTTAATCCATTCATTCCTGTTTAGTCTCGATTTTCTGGTGGGGCCCACACAGTTCCTGACCATTCAAAAGTGCTTTACTGCTGTTGCCTGATGGCCGTGGTCAGAGAAAGTCCTTTTGTTTAGTGTAGTTGAGCCTAAGCAGGTCTAAGGCTCTGGGCTCGAGTGATTAAAGATTAATATGAGGGATTGTTTGTAGAGATCTGTGCGGGAGCGAGCCATGGACCATGTGTGAGGTCAAGACTGATTAAAGACACAAAGATTTGGTCAACAGCCTGTAATCCTACTGCAGCCACATCTACAGGGCACTTGTTTCATCTGAGTACGAGCCATTCTTTGAGAAACATGAGAACGTCTTTCAGAAGCTGTCACTCAGAGTTCTGCAATGTTTTTATGAGAACTGTATCCTCTACAGTGCAATAGATATAGAAATATTCTTTTTGGCATGCACTATAACGTTCAACACAAGTATTGCATTGGTGTATTTGGCAATTTATCAGCACATGGTTCTTATTATGACAAGCCATGCCATAAACATACAGCAAAGTGTTGATTTTAATACATTTGTTTCAATATTATCCTTTATCTTCTATATTTACTTCAGTGCATTGATATATTGAACTTCAACTTCAACTTATTTGCAGAATAGGCAAGATATTGTAAAGAAAATAAGACATAATATATGTAGTTTTGCCCCAAAAATGCTCCTTCTCTGACTCTGAGGCTATGTGTCACTGTGGATGGTGTGTTGTAGTAATGTTGCTATGAATACTGCGTCAAACAAACTAGTCAGTCACCAATGAAGCTTCTGTGTGTGTGTGTGTGTGTGTGTGTACATGAGTGGAGATTTGAATAGTCATTGTGCGTGTGTGTGCGTGTGTGTGTAAGGCCAAAGAAAGCACCTGCTGTGACATCACTGACTGGACCCGTGCTAAAAAAGCCACACTCTGCGGGTTCCCTGTCAACAGGAAGTATTTGGATAATATAATATTTCATAGTTGTAATGTATCTGGCAGCATAGTCTGAATAGAGATGTTTTGGCATTGGAAAAGACACCAGCTGACAACAGGAGAGGAAGTAGGAAGCCTAACATTGTAGTAGTAGTAGTAGTATAATGTAACACTGTCACTGGGCATATTTTACGTTGTCATTATCATGGGATTACAATAGTCACTTACAATTGTTTAGCCAATTATTCCATGTAGTTCTTTTTGCCTTTGAGTACATGACTGAATATTATATTATTAAGCAAAAGACCAAAACATAGTAACATACCAATATTGTACATGCCAACGGTGACAAATAATACTGCAAATGATTGTATGCAAACCATATTGGATTTACATAGCACCTTTGGAGACACACAAAGCACCATTATTTATTCACACCACACTGTTTATGGAGTGAGGTTGCCTGTTACACAGATATTAGACTCTGTTTAAAGGTTGGCATCTACTTTTATAATATTTTTAACTATGTCATAAGTTTATCCTTATCATTAATTTACACAAAGTTATTCTGAGTTATTCTGTATTGTACTGCATTTAAGGCCTGAGGGCTCTGAAGAATTCTGTTTTCACCAACCCCAGTCTTTGCTTTACTTATCTGTACTGTTTTCCAAGGTTGAAATGTCACTACGAAGAGGCGGGAAAGTCAATATACTTGCTTTACTGCAATTTCCAAAGGACAAAATGCAAAATAATGTATGCTGTACTTATAATAATAATACATCCTCTTTAAGTAGTGTTTTTAAAATAAGTTTGAATACATTTGTTGTGTTTTTTGTCTCAGACAGAAAACATTCCAGGATACATGGTACAGTGTGCCCTGTGGCCCTGCTCCAAACACATGGCATTTTTGTACAGCAGTCCCTTCTCTTTCACCCCTTCAACACTTCGTAGTCATGCTCACTGTTCCCAACATAGACTGTCAGCATCCCACATAACTTAATTAGCATTAAAGACATAAAATGACATCTGTTACCATAGGGGCTTTTATTAGATTACAAGTTGGATTACAAGTTTACACCTTATCATTGAGTTTTCTATTGTTTATCTCCTCTGGGCCCACAAATCATCTTCCAAAACATCTCACTTGTCTCAGTGAATCCATTTTGAGTGACACATGACTAGTCCCTCCAGTCTTATCTATGAACATATACAAGGTTCACTGTTCATTCATTCACCAAGACACAACAATCCAGCCACTGTTTGAGGAGCACGGCAAAAACATTTGTACAAAACCTTTCAAACTTAACTACAGGTGGAGCAGAGCAGAGCGGAGACACATACCCGACCAGCCACATTCCTGTACCACATTCCAACGTCACTCACTTATCAACATGAAGTCCACTCCACCAAACAGCTCATGTCCACACAAACAGGAGTACAGATACATAGGAATAGTGCCTGTTCTGAAAGTACATGAAAATATGTGGTGCTCTCTCAGAACTAGACAGAGGCCTGAAGGCACAGACATTTCTAAGCACCTCGCTCCTGCCCACTGATGCTTTCACTCTAAAGACCAAAGCTATTGAATAAATGCAGTCAAGTATCAAGGCCTGCTTAACATGCACCAAGTATATACACTGGCAGTAGGGAATTTAAGAGTTTAAGTGTTATCAGCAACTCACAGCTAATCGCACACTGAGCTGAGGAGGCAGATATGGCCAGAATTTCTAAAAGTCTTGTAAAACCACCTGCTGTTTCTGTTTTACCTCAGGCGCAAACATGCAAGAAGATTCAGACTCCCAAAACACCATACTTCAATGGTTCACAACTATGTACTGTATGTATGTAGTACAACTTACATATTTTGCATTTTTATCCAATTTAACCTGGCGGAAATTGAAATAACCAACATAATGTATCATAACCATTACTGTGAATGTTTTTGAAATGTGCAGAATTTCAATATTAAGTATATAGTAAAAAAAAAAAAAACTCAAGTCAACACAAACGTTTCTGTTGGATTGACATAATCATCTTATTGTTATTGGGATAAAATTGTGAGATATTCATTTTTGTCATTATCGCCCATATCTGCCTGGAATCTAGTTATACAGTGTATGTATGTGGTTATTATAGAAACATACTATAATACACTTTTGCACAATGGTCAATAAAAATAATACAATCTGAAAAAAATCTAGTTCCTAAGGTACTAAAGTGACAAAATAGTGTATGAAATCCTTGATGTAAAAGTATAAGTAAAAACAAACAAACAACTGCAGTAAAATCGATTCTGGTCACAAGTCAGTCATAAATACGACTCGTACATGAGCACATTATCTTGAGGGTTCTGGTTCATGAGATCGAAGCTTTTAAAAACACAATACAGTGACCTCACAGCAGGCACCATCTGGAGCCCGGGGGACGGCCATCTGCCTCAGTGTTGTGCAGGTTTACTGTGAGCTGAAACATACAGGACACCCAAATAGGACACACTCAGAAGGAGTTATCAACCCACCTACCAAGGCGTGACAAAAATAGAATACAAATACATCTTTGTGCCTGGGAAATACAAAAGGAATCTGGCACAAGTAATATTGCAAGAAAAGGACCTGTTCTGGCAAGACAGAAACTCTTTCTATTGAAGCAGCAATCTGTCTATCATGCACAGAAGAAGAAAAGCAACATGCGATAATAACATTTTAGGACTGCTTTCATAAATTAGATACATTTAGAGCCGGACAATATGGCATAAATTTTCAATTTTCAATGCAATTTTATTTCAATATTAACTTTCTTAACATAACTACAGAGAAAAACGCCATTTAAAACAAAACAATAGACACAATTTGCCCAAAAAAATATGAGCTCCACTCTGATAGAGGACTGGCTCGACCTCTTTATTAAAAAAACAAGCAGTGACAATAAGAGAAAAATTACACAACCCTAAACTGAATTTTGTATTTTTGTATTTAAGGATGAGAACTTCGCACATCAGTTCCTCAAAACGGCTGTGTTGAAGGAGAGAGAGCAACTCAAGAACATAAAGAGACAAATAGACAGATCTATTTGTCTGATGAAGGCCCAGTGCCGAAACGTCCCATGTCCTAATAAATCTTCACAATTTGCAAGTAAGACGGTGTGTGGGATTGTATTTTTGTATTTAAAATGGTAGGTTTCCTTTTTGTTATTCATTATGACTGTCGAATAAAAACAGGACCACATTCAAAAGATTGAATTTATATAGTCCGGTATGACAAGAGTTGCCTCTGGGGGCCTTTCAAAAACACACTTAGAGACAGACACACGGACTCTTCCATCAGCGAGATGAAACGCAGCAATATGGGAAATCAACCACACCGGGCAAACTGTGCAGGGGCATATGGAGAAAAATATATAAATCTTTTACAGCTTATTTATTTAGAAATGATCTTGTGAGATAAAATTGCCACAAGATGCGTATATGTGAAAAATTATCTTAGATTTTTTTCCTCCATAAATTTACATTTGAAGTGAACTGTGCTATTTATACATGTCAAAATCTCATTCTTGTGGACCCAATCTCATGTCCTACTTTGTCTCATGAGAATTGTGTTTCGTCCCATGGTTAATATTTATGTATGTGTTATAGGCTGTTATTTTAATTAATTTTGGCTTGATTTCAGCCTTGTCTAGCCCTGCACAAATATTTTTATTGCAGTAGTTTATATGGGATGTGGACAGCAGTTTCTCTTGTTGTCGGCTCCTCCTTTTGCGTATAAATATTTTATTTTCTTCTGTAGCTCTGGGACAGACACTCAGAACAGAATCTTTCTTTCTTACATAACATTACTGAGACTTCCACTTAAACATCTGATCGCAGGTGCATCTGTTAATATAATGTAGCTGGTAATAAGTCAATATGGAGTCATTCATTTACAGCCATATCTAAACTATACTATTTACTTCATACTTCATTTTTTAAATAGACAGTATAATTCAAACGGCATGATCTGCAGCAAATAAATAATGGAATGTGTTGATATTTTTTAATATTCAACCTTTTACAGCTAAAGCAGGCAAATCTCCCCACATTTACAAAGGAAAATGCACATACAATAAATATTGAGCCCCAAAATATAATCATATAACCAGCTTTCATATACTGAACAAGTTGATGTAATAATTATCTCGACAGGCCTACCACTTTTGATTCTATAAATCTGAATAGAGACCTGTCAAGTAATTTTATGACAAATATTGTATCTACTTTGAAATATTTCCTGTTGACATTGTGACAACGCATTTGATTGTCCAACACTGGCTGTAATGTAGTCCTGCTAACAGCTTAAAATAGACATATGTTGTTATTGGCTTGTACTGGATTTTTCCTTCTGAGCTCCGTCCCTCTAGGTAACCAGTACAGAGGTATTCAAGTACAAAGTCAGTGTATGATGAGGTCTTTGGAGTAAGTTAATCCCTGGGAGGAGTTAATGGCTGGCAGCAGCAGATGGGCAGTGATCACTCTCTGTGGATCTCCCCGTTTTACACCAAAAACATACAGACAAAGCAGGAAGTACAACACGGGTTTAACAAGGACACAACTACTGCTCTGAAAATGAAGGCTGAGAGCTTGTATTGTGTTTCAGCCTAAATGGAAATGGTATTTAGAATTAGGGAAGGCAATCTCGCTTTCATTTTTTGATGGCAGCAGTAGATGAGAAATAGTGACTAAGATTTGAACAAAAGCACAGCTGAAAGGTTAAAGTGTTATTTTCAAGAATACTAACTGTGTAGGATGCCCATTTCTGAGTCAAGCTGCAACAAAGCTTTGAATTTCAATTGCCCTTTGCAAAACTGACAAGTAAAGTGCCACAGCAGGACATTATTCTGTTACCACACTCACTGGTGTTAAGCATCTTGTGCACACGGCTGCTGCAGGGGGACACATGGCTGTCAGTTTGCGCCTATGGCCACTCTGATTACCATTACTTACAAAGCCAAGATGGGTGAAGTGTCTTGCCAATGACACAGCAGCAGGATATGCCATTTAAAACCACCAACTTTGGGGTTTATAGGAAAGCATTGTGTCCATTGAGCGTTTTCAACTAATACATTTCATAAATAATAGAGAATATGCACGAGAGGCTTGCGGCAACAGACTCAACATACGTCAACCATATGTCCTAATGTCCCGTCTAGTGTGAGGGAGACAGGGTATTTAGAGAGGACCATTACATAACAAGGAAAACATGCAGGCTCAAAAAGCTGTAGTCGACAATTTTGAAGATTGGACCCGCAACCTCACTAGAATGGACAATGTGCAGTGTGTGCAGCTGTGAACACTGATATTATATACATACTTATTACAGGAGCTCACCTGTACTTACAGGTAAACTGGAGTTGGCCAGGCCTGATTCCCTGTTTTCTCGTATATTCCATGTCTTGTTACCGCTCCCTCTCCTAGTGTTTAATGCTTTAATGTCTATCCATTGTTTTAAAAATAAGAACTCGTTTTGAATTTCAATGTAAAATACTGTCCATAACCAACACAGATGCACAATTACACAGCTGGTTTTTGGCCTGCTCCCTTACCTCCTGCACCACTGCGATGATCAGATTAAACTGTGTCTGATGCCAAACAACAATAGAAACCCAGTGAGCAGATTAGCATTATTGCATCATGAATTATGCAAGATCAAGCTCGATTCACCTTATCAAACAAAGGGGATTTGAAACACAGACAGACCTGCATCAAAAGTGCTCACTGTTGATGAAGATGTCACATAAGAAATAGAAACTAAGCCCTGTAACAGACCTGCCACTTAAATTACTACAGTATATCAACTTCAGTATATGAAAGCTAGAACTACATTTTTTGGGGGTCAATATTTATCGTGTGTACAGTTTCTTTGCACTACTGGAAAGTTTTTTGTAATTTTTTTGGCAGTACAGTAAGATTCAAGCAAAGGTTGAACGAAAGGACTCCTTACAGATGCAATCGAAGTACTAAAGTGATTTCTTTTTTACAATATTTCACATTTAAATCTGCTTTTGAGTTATTGTGTCACTCATAAATTAGTTTCAGTATTATTGTTTAACTTATATTATTTATTTAAATGTATATTATTTACTTACAGCAATATGTCAATGCTTCAAAATGTGTTACTGTGATTTACCTTGTGAATATGGTATATGTGTGTGTTTGTGTTCTTGCCTTTTTTAGTGATGATGATTCGGAGCAGTGGATTGGCTGAGGAGACGGCCTTGTGGAAGTTGTCGTCATTGTTGATTGGCAGGAGGTCTCCGTGCACGTCGGCATAGCCCAGAATTACATCCACTCCTGGAATCCGGTGGATGGTCTGGAGCAGCCTGTAGAACTCCTGGAAGCCTCCTGGACCGTCCCTCTTAAGAGCAAACCGCCGATATTCTGCATCGAACTATCAAGAGTACAAAAACACAATAACTATACAATGACTAGACAAATAATCAAACAAAACCTTGCTTTGCTTTGCTTTTACTTGGTGTTAAAGGTGCTTTGTGCGACTTTCTTGGTGAAGGGCCTCTTACCTGCTTGTGTGAGGAAATACAAATCTAAAAAGTCAAGCAGTGCAACTTTAAAATGTAGTTTAATACTAATACAAGTTTAATAGTCCAGACCCTAGACTCCAATGTTCATCTCTAATCAATGACAACAATAGCAGAGGTATTTGAATATTATCTTGAACATTCAAGCATGTGCAAACAAACCCTAACTTTTTAATTGGTAGGTGTTGTATGTTATTATAGTTAAGGAGTGGAGGACACTGCACATTGCATTCACACATTTTTGGCAATTTAATGACTTTGCAATTTATTAAATGTTATGCGGTCTTCTGTTTCCTACATCATGATTAATGTTAAAGGGAATTCTTGCTCAAACATTACACTGGCTGCACACATTTGAGGGCCAAGAACTGAAACACCATGAAAGTAAGTAAGAGTTCTCCCTGTTAACACCTGCATTGTCATTCAGTTTCAGTGACAGCTGATTAGAATAAGCTTCCCTTCTATCAGGCGAGTTAGGCAGCTTCGTCAGCTGTTCTACAACACATAGGCCTATTTTGTAACAGAAATAAACAACTACTAGCATAAAATAAGCACAGTGTATGGGGGATGGAAGTGCTTGTCACTGAGCTGCATTAAACAGCCTGTGGTCTTCAGCATCTAAGAGCATCAGATATGATTGTTCACATCACAATGGGAACATTAAGCACACGTCCCAGGCTGTATTCCTAGAAATTATTGATATAAGACAGATTGTTGACTTTTAGATTAAATTTTTTGTTATCATTTTATCTTGATAACTCCTTGGTAATGAGTGCTTCAGATGAACACATTGTGTTGTAGCCTGTCACTGCGCACAGTGAGTCTCTTACAATTTTATCACACACCGCGATTTGTGGCTCCTCTTCAGAAAAGATAAGATCGAGCCCAGTGCGTAAGCTACAGCAGCACAGGCCATGTAAACACTACACAACAATACCGAGTTAGCTTGGCATAGCATCAAAGCTGTCCACAGATGAACCTAACACTGAATCCCCGCGGTTTACGGTCCCATAGCCCGAGCAGAGCTGTGGAGCAGGGCTGTGGAGCAGGGCTCTGGATCAGGCTAACACGCTTCAGGTCCCTCCATAATAACAGAGGCAGCGGGTCCTGCGACCAGGGGACAAATGTGGAACAGACGAAGCGCACTCACTTTGCTTTTGACCTCCACCAGGCTGTCGTGGAGCCGGATGGGCGGCCGGTGCGGCTGCTGCTGCTGCTGCTGCT
>KN516276.1:9580-19757 GCA_000787155.1 Scartelaos histophorus
TGTGTCCTCCATGTGGGGTTACTTCGGGCAGCAGGGGTTCTCCTCACTCTTTCTAAGGGGATTAACTGCACTCATGTCAAAAGTCATACATTTAAAGGTTTAATATTACACCAAATGGATGTGAGCATCAGGATGTTACCTTCTGAAAAACATATGTCTACACCTCCCAGGCTCCAAAATGCTCTGTTTCACCTTCTGATGTCATGTAGTGGTAGTTTTCCTTTACTGTTTACCTTTAGTCAAATAGAGATTGGACATTAATGCAATTATCCAAATGATTCTAGTGAAGGTTTGTGGAGTTTAAAAACACAGTGGAGCACTTCTTGTAGTACCACATTCCATCACAAGATTGTAGAGTGTTTTCTGGTTGACAGAAGAACATGTGTTAAAAACAAGGACCTAAGTGTGAATGAAACAAAGCACAACTCCAGCTCTTTTTGTGTCACGACTCACACTTTTACCACACTTCCCAACCATTTTGCACATTGGTAATTTTTCAAGACTTATAAGCTAACTGGGCTTTTCATTTATTGACAGTTATAGTAGTTAGTATAGTATAGTAGCAGTGTGATATAGGTTATCTTCTAATAAAATATTAGAACTGTATATTTTATTGGGGCAACAATGTAAATAGTGATACAGCAGGGACCTGTCAATCATCTCAGTCAGGGGGAAACTAGGTCCCTGTCATTGAAAAGGGGGGAAAGGGGCTAGTGGGAGTGGAGGTGTTAGCAGTCATAATGTAGCTTGGTTAGTTGGCTCAAGTGTTAATGTCAAGACCTGTTTTAAGGAAGAGTATTTCCTGTCCACTCTTGTGTGTGGGTCCAAGGAGAAGGGAGGACAGGAGGAGGAGAGACAGGGGAGTGAATGAGAGAATGGGTAGAAGGAGGCAGATGGGTCCTCATATGTGAAAGTGGAAGTATGGCCCCTGTGTGGCCCCTCCATGTGGCTCCAGGCAGGTCCAGGTCCTGGTCCTGGTCACGTCTCTAAGCTCTGAGAAGGATCACACTCTTCCTTTCTCACTGTCTTATCACATCACCCTCCTCTCCCCTTCTTCCTTCTCCTCCACTAACCATCCTTTACTTCTTCCCTACCTTCTTCTCTTCTCCTCCTCCTCCCTTCCTTCTCCTTCCCCTCTGTCCTCTCCCCTCCTTCCCTCTCCTCTCCTCTTCTCCTCCTCCTCTCCTCTCCCCCTCTTCTCATTGACCCTGTCCAAATTGAGTCATTCGTGCTTGGAGGAAGGCATTGTAAATCATTACTGCAATTTCAAATGATAACATAATACTCCACGGGTGTCAGAGATTGCAACTATAGAGCAGACACAAGTGTATTTCATCTTTAAATCTTGCATCTGTAAAAGCAGCTATCCCTGTAATCTCAAGCTCTCAAAGCTGTTTGAAAGGCCTGGGATTCCTGTGTAGTTGTGCAGGCTGCAGACTGGAGCAGAGGCAGCACACACTCTCACTCTTACGCCTCTAACTGCACCACATTTTTTTTACACTCTCACAAGTTTTGCTGGCCTAATGGCTGCCATGACCCGGCTACAGGGGTCAACCAGGTGTCAGGCAGGGGTCAGCCATAGGTCAGGCTGAGGTTAGTGTGAATACCTGGAAGTAGTACAGTGCGAAACAGAAAGACTAAAAAGTGAATACTGTTGTTATAACAATTTAAGGGTTTGTACCCATTTTCCCCATTTATTTATCTTTGCTGTATACTGTATAAGTATAAAGTGTTTTATTGCCCTAGAATCAGTGTGCATTAATAGATGTTGTTGATGTTAGCTTTACCACGGCAAAATTGCATTCGAGTGTCTTGAGAGTTGTGAAATCACTTATTAAACTCTTTGTCATGATAAGAATACATAAGGTGAGCCACTGGACCACTGCAAACTGTTTAAAATGAACTACTTCTGTTTTTCCACATTTTGAAGACATTTCTAAAATTAAATCCTTTACATTTTTTTTCCCTTTTGAATTACCATCCTCAAACTGACCAGATAAGCCAGCCAATGACCAGGAAGCTGAAACTCGTAAAGAAGAGTTTCCAGAAGAGTTTCATCAAATCCAAGCAGTGTGGAGAGTTAAAGGCTAAAATAAAAATAAAAAAAACTTAAAAAGTCAAAGTTGGAATTTCCAAAAACGAAACTGTGTTCAAAAATTTGCACCTTACCTGAAGAGGCCCAGTGTGTGTCATTGTCATAAGAACATAGATGCATCAGAACAACTCTTGTCAGAGGAAGTGGATTTTAAAGCT
Organism: Scartelaos histophorus; assembly: GCA_000787155.1. Classification (NCBI taxonomy): domain Eukaryota; kingdom Metazoa; phylum Chordata; class Actinopteri; order Gobiiformes; family Gobiidae; genus Scartelaos; species Scartelaos histophorus. The sequence continues at coordinate 11,834 of KN516276.1, forward strand.
CATCTCATTTCTTGCTCTCACAGACGATACTGTACACTGTGCATGGATTACAATTTAATGATAGAGAAGCAGAGTTTATCATCATGGCAATACCTACAACTCAACAAGTATATTCTTCAGCTATCTCATAAGATTGTAAATCATTGTGAAGACAACAAATCCCTCTACATGCAGAGAGCACACAGTGACCTTTAAAGAGGCACCGTGTAACTTTTCTAATGGAGGTTCTGCCAACTGAAGGATGATACCATGAGGCACAGGCCAGATCTGTGGAGAGGCAAACTCACCAAGAATGCTTGTTTCAAACAATAAAAAGACTAACTATGAATATTATATATTAAATAATAATAAGGCAGATACATTTAATGCCAAACTGCAGAACATTCCGATAACCTCTCATAAGTAGGTGGTGTATCTCCCACATTAATAGTTAACCATGCATAGTAAGACAGAGTCTCAGACAAATTTTTGAGTTCACAAACTCACGAGAATCCATCTTGAGAGTCTCCTGCTGTAATGTTGAAATTCACCCAGCAGTGAATGGACCAAGCCTGCTGTGACCCAGGCTGCCTTTAAATGGTTACTTCTACAACTTTCTCTGTTGCGGTTTCTGCTGCTGCTGCTGGTGATATGGTAGGTAGAGCTGGATAGGGAGGGGAATTTTAGGAACGCTCTGAGGTTCAACAAGTAAAGGTGTAGGGATTACTTTCTGCAGTTTGGAAATGACAGTCCAATAAGAAACAGGTAGTTCCTTCATATTCAACAGGAGTAAATGAGTGTGGCTTGGCGTAAGGATACAGTGCTCTGCTCTGGCTCTGGAGCACATCTGGAAACTGGTTTTCCTGGACGCTCCCCCAAAGCACACAGCACTGACGTCAGGCCCATCACAGGGGCTGATGGGAAGCATGTGAGTGGAGGAAGGAACTGGGGAGAGGGGGAGGGAGGACAGGGAGATATAGGAGAGAGGAAGGAGAGGGTGGGGAGAATGGAGATAGAAGAAGCAGGGAGAAGGAGGGAGGGAGAGAGAGAGAGATATGGGCAAGAGAAGTGGGGTGATTGTATGTGTTGCTGGTGCCAGGCCTGCTCACTTTTTCCAGATCTCCCCTCTCTCTCTCTCTTTCTCCCTCCCTCTCTTTCTCTAGGAGCGTTAGAAACACTCTGTTCTCTGGGCTTTGGACCAAACATAAGGCAGGAAAACAGTGCAGTCCTGGGGCAGTGATCACATTATTTCTTTTCTCCACTCATTCAGACACATTGCAGATATTGAATTGTCTGGCACATCTGCAGTGGCTATACTGACAAAAAAAATTATATGTGAATTGTTTGAAAGGATTCTCTTGCAATAATCAGGTCATATTACTGCAATCTTTTCAGTAATGTTCTACAAAAAGTGCATGTACCTGACTTTTTTTTTCAATGTATTTGAGCAAAATGTGTCTTGCCTCTGTACTGATATATATGCAGTACTCGAAATCAAAATAAGTCCACTGTGTACTGTCTGCGTCTAATTATAAACTGTCAGATAATGAGGAAGTATGTGTGTGCATGCTATCTGTGAAGAGCACTTATAAACTCATCAAAGTGAATCATTAGGATGCTCAGAGAGGTAAGTGAGGAAGAAGTTTGGACCCCTACAAACAGAGGGCTTTGTTGTTTAAAATTAACATGTTCTGTTTTTCACATTTGTAACACTGAAAAAAACAGTGATGTGACTATAACGTTATCCACAAATGTGCAGAGATATTATAGACAACACACTCCATATTTGGCATTTTCTCATAAGAACTATTGTGATACTGTTGATATTATATAGCCTTTGTACACTGGACCTTGAGGTGGTTGTAGCTGATCTGAAGAAGCCTCCCTCTCCCCCTCTCTCTTTTTTCTATCCAAAACACAAAGTGGAGCAGAGCAAAGCAGTGATTTGAGGAGGAAGTGGGCGTTCCATGGGACAGGAAACAGAGGGCCATTCCAAACACTGTTCAGGGAATGTGTGTGAGTGCAGGGTCGCACTGGAAGGCTCAGCTATTTTCTACACTTTTCTGGACTGCTGGAAAAACTAGAAAAAAAACATCAGTAAAAGTGTCTTTAAAAAGGAGGTATAACACTTTTATGGGGTATAACTGCTAATAGATAAATTGTTTCGAAAATACTCTATTAGCTAAAAACAACCTATTAACATATTTTATAAGCTATCACAGAGCAATTGCCACACATCCTGTTAATGAAACTGCTGCACATTCCATTAGATTTGTGAAGTGTTTTGTTTTGTATCATGGTTTTGTGTATTTATGGAAAATTTCAGTGTGGGAGCATGGGTGACGTAGGCTTGTGGGTAGAGCCTTGGATAGGATCATAACCATGAGGAGGGTTTGAATAGTGCCCAGGAGAGATCACTAATTTACTCAATAACATCTACAGCCTCTTCAGCATGTTTTTGATGAGCATGCAAGAAAACTCTAAAAAGTCAAACTAGAAAACAACAGTAGAAATTAGTGATGAATGCCATAAAATGAACCATTCAAAGCAATAACAAGCATTAAGACAAGAAGGTGCACACGCTCCATCAGTAAGGTTACACATAAATGCAGATATACATTCTGATGTGATTTAACTGAACGTGGTCTGTGGCTCTTGCTCTTCCTGGTGCATTCTTGGCACTTTGGCTCTGTTCCTTGGCCTGCGCAGACGCTGTGTGCTGTTGTGTGCGGGTCTCATCATTTGGACTTCTCAGCTTTCTTCTATGGCAGGTGGCTTTGATATGGTGTTACAAGACTGTGAGGGAGCACATGCACCGAGCAGGAACCAGACCAAGAAGAACCAGGAAGCAGGTCAAGAATCAGGCCTAGAAGCAGGCCAAGAAGAACCATAGTCTAGGCCAGTAGAATGTAGAAACCAAGCCAGGAACCAGGCCAAGAACCATGAATTACTATTACTAGCTACTAGCTATTCCTGCACCATTTTGTTTCAATGCCTCTGCAGAGAAGAACTGTGCTGTAATATGGTGGATTCAAATAAGAGCAAATCTTAAAATATTAATTAATAAAATCTTTAAAATGAATCGTTTGATTTTTGAAATGTAACTGTAACCACCTGTACTGTAATATGTATTTTGACATATGCGGTACTTTGCGTCCAGGGCTGGACAAAAATATATTGAGATTTTGTTCAAAGTTGACAGTTTTAAAGATTGTATGGAGGATTTTTTTTTGTTTCAAATTGTCAATGATAGCAGTATGGACATGTAGTAGCCTTGTAATTATGGTGACCAAAACAAAAATAATGAAAATCCATCAACTGTAAATAGCCAATAGATAACGAGGCTACCTTGTTTATTTCTAAGAGCTTGATAGACATTTTTTCAGGACACGAATGTGATATCCTGTATCTTAAAACATGATTTTCAATGCAAAGAAAAAGTCTATCTGCTGTTGCTTGTTGTATTAGTAACTATGCAGTTACAAGGTGAGTTTTGATGAATTGGAGTTTTATGGAGGTGGATTGAGGGGACACTGTATAGAAAGCAGCCCTAATCACACTCCATCCCTGGGGCAGAATGCAGGTTATCTGGGGTAGACTGTCTGCTCCTCACTGTGCACTTTGCGTAGCTCCATAAGCCCTTTCGTGCTGTGCGGCGATTACCTGTTTAGTGGTGCTGCTAATCTGAAAAGCAGCTTGGCGTTCAGAAAGGGCCAGCCGTTGTGCCAGGACGCCCTCTCTCCCCCGGCACAAGCCCGGACCAGAGGATGGAAACTGGGTCAGTCCATACGGAAGGAAGGCCCCACGCACCACCAGCACAAGAGAGGCTTTGTCTGTCACATGTCGCTCTCAGCACGCCAGGCCCAGTGATGGGGTGATGTCAGAGGCCCCAGAAGCTGATGGAGCCCTGTGGAGTCCTGTGCACTGGGCAGAGCAAGGACACCCCTCTCTCAACCAGTAACATGGAAGAGGAGATGGCACTGTGGCACTGTCTATCATTTAGGGATGCACCAATCCAGCTTGTTCAGTTGTGATGCCAATTTCGATAATATGGATTTAATGATCTGCCAATACTCGATATCAGCCAATACTAGTGCACAGAATGAAAACAGCATTTATTTACTTTACTACCACTAACACAAAACTGAAATGTGTTACATATCTGTTATCCATTTCTCAAGTGACTACTAAACCGTTTTAACTCTTTTTATGTAAATAAACTACAACCAGTAAATAATCGTATTACATCAATACTAGTATATCCACCCACACTATTTATATTATATATATTTAATGTACTAGCCGGTTATCAAAAGTATCAACCTTCATGTACGAGTATTATTATTTTATATTTCTCCTAAAAACAGTTCAAGATTTCAGCATTTCAACATTTTCAGTGTTTCAGTGTAATATATAGTATAATATATATCGTATTTTTCAGGCTATGAAGCACACCGGATTATAAGGCGCAGTATCAAATAATACGTCAATTGCTGTCACTGTCCACACATAAGACGCATCGGATTACAAGGCGCAATAAGCGACCGAGTTATAGCCGGTGCGCAAAGCGTGCGCACGAGTTATTAAAAGTGAGGGAACATCTTAAAACGTGTTTTATATCCAAAGCGTGGGAGCACATTAGAACACATTCCCTCACTTCCCATGGTGTGGAACTGGGAATGACATGCGCGATACAAACTTGCGCAAATCATGCAGAAGGAAGGAGCACATCAGTCACGGATGTGTTCCAGGCACTTCGCTGCATCTAGTGGTACACGTGGAGGCGACCTGGGGTATTAAGTTGGCTGATGATGAAATCTATAGTTGTTCCTAGGTCAGAAAAACTACGACAGCGAAGCCCATTCTCTCTCAGGACTCTCTTGAGGTGTCTCTCAGACGGGATAGCTCATTTAATTATATGTATTAATATCTTGTGCACACGCCTTATAATTATGATTTTAGATGCGCCTTATAGTCCGAAAAATACGGTACTATAAGATCTATGCTTTTTCTTCACACCTTTATTTGCAGAGAACGGTTACAAACCTTGCAGAATGTATTTTCATAAAACACATTTTCATATAAAGCATATTGGTATCAGTATCATATCAGTATTGGAACAAAAAATATTTTTACCTAACAACACACACACATAAAACAAATCCCTTCAATGCTGACAGCCCTGTCTACATAATAATACTATATGTATACAGCAGTTATGTATATATAGTTCATGTTAAATAAGTTCACAAAATCTACTCAAAGGAATAAGAATAAAGCAGATTTTAAAAGCTTTGCCATTTGAGATGAACACAGCTTTGAGTTCACATCCCAATGGGGGTCCCGGGTCAGTAACATGGTTATTTTGGGGACCCCCTGCTAAGAGGAGGGGGTCAGGACTAACAGAGGATGCCTGGCCCAGTTACACTTTTGGTCAGTGGCCAGTTTAATAATAATGTTTGCCTTTGCGATGTATATAGACTGACCAGTAACAAGATAGATCTCCAGCTCTCCAGACCTCTCACAGCCTCCTTACACTGAGGGAAGAGAGAAGAAAAGCACACTGTGCCTGCTCTTGGTGCAGACTTGTCATATTTGAGCCACTGATGAAGACTTGACCCTGGCAGAGGAGTGGACTATGCCTGACTGATATGGAATTTGGGAGACAGATGCTGATAAAAGGTGCACTGCACTATGTAACTTTTGTAGTAGTTTTTTTAGTAATCTGCCACCTGCCTCACCTCTCTCCATGGAGATATTAAAGCAACACCTGTCAAAATAAGGCAGCTGTTTCTGCATCGAATTATAAAGTGTTTTGAAGTGTCTGATAATCAGGAAGTTGTTGTTGTTGGTTGTTGTTCATTTTACAGTCATTGTAAAACTCTATCCTCTCTGAAAGTCTGGAAAAGCGCTTATGATCGTGGTGAATATTTAGAATGCTTGGAATGCATAAGCAATGAATCTGTTTTTCACATTTTTAAGACAATGAAAATCAGAGACAATGCATTTAATGCTATAAGACATAACTTGAAGATTATGCATGTCTCCTCTCCCCAGAATAGCCTGGAATCACCTGCTTGTTTCCATGGAGATAAATGGTGGATCCTCTACAGTAAAGTTTCATAATGCAACTTTAATATGATAATGTATTGACTAACAGACTAATAGTTTTGTTTTGTTTATATCAGCTGTGGATTTGGAGTAAGATTTAGTAAATCATTTATTACATTATTACAGACTGACCTCCCTGACTCTGTGCGTGTGTGTGATAAAGACAATAGTGATAAGGATTCATTCACCCCTGACCCAGAGGTGTGCCGTTTGGAAGTGCAAATAACAGTACAGTAAAGTCCAACCATGCTAACAGCTAAAGCAATGGTTAGCATAGTATCACACTCGCGCACAAGTCTTTGATATGGCTGAAGACTCAGTGTCACTATAATCTACCATCAGATCTGTCTTCTTGTTTATGTTTATCTACAAGTATTCCACAAAAGCTGACAGCTTAGTGATAAAGTGCATTTCCACCTTTGACCCAGATGTGAGAGAGAGTGTGTTTGTGTTTGTGTGTGTGTGTGTGTGTGTGTGTGTGTGTGTGTGTGTGTGTGTGTGTGTGCGCGCGCCTGGTGGCATATGTGTGTTGCAGCGCCTGTGTGAGGGGAGGTTGGAGGAGTGGGAGGTGGTGGACGGGGCATGCATGTGTGCCGTGTGCAGCGGAGTCAGTGAGGCACGTCCTAATGCGCTCGGAGGAACAAGAGAGGCTCCAGCTTCTACTCAGGCAGGCTCGGCACGCAATGTGGAAGAGGGTCAGCGCTTCAGCACAACAAGCTACAGTAACCACAGCTAACCACCAGAGACAACCACCAGAGAGGACCAGGGCTGAGCACAGTTAACTAAAGCTAACAATATTTGACCACCAAGGCTAACCAGATCTGACCACAGCAAACTAAAGCTAACTGGGTCTGACCACAGCTAACTAAAATTAACCAGATCTGAAAACAGCTAACTAAAATTAACCAGATCTGAAAACAGCTAACTAAAATTAACCGGATCTGACCACAGCCCAGGTCAGATCTAGCTAGTTTCAGTTAGCTAACAAAAGCTAACCAGAGCTCGGTTCAAAACTAGGGTTGTCAGGCTTCAGCGACAGAACCATAGAACTATAATTAAATCTGAAGGTGAACCATAGACTGTGGACGTCACCCACAGCGTTCAGCGCCGCTCAAATGAGGCTCATGATGCGTCACGGTTACAGGAGCGAATCTGGAGCCAGACACTATTTTATGAATAGGATTTTTTTTGACAAACAAAATAGCGAAAATGTAGAGCGGGTTAATAAGAACATTTTAAGACCAAGATGAAGAAGATCAGTGCAGCAAGTACAGAGAGACGAGAATGTAAGTCAGAGAGCCATAGTCAGAAGGAGCCGGAAGAGCCTCCTGTCACGCATCCCTATGTGGCATGCGCCGCTAGCGCGATTTTAAAAATTTATTTTTATTTTATTTAATTATTTCTTTGGGACAGTGCATGTTAATGAATATACATGACATAAGCACGAATGTGAACACGCCGGAACGTAGCCATATGGCTAATTTCCATCCGTAGTCCCACGAGTCAGGGTCATAGGGATCAACGGGTTCATAGGGGTGTTGCATGTTTTTGGTTGATGGGGGGAAACTGGAGTACCCGGAGGAAACCCATCCAGACACGGGGAGGATAGCTAGTGTCCATTCATATATATACGGTCTATGAGGTGAAGCTAGTGTCCATTCATATATATACGGTCTATGAGGTGAACCCAAGATGGTGTTGTATTGTTTTCACTGGCGCATGGGCCCAAAAATATTTTTTTCTTCTACATTTACTTCCAGAATATGGGCAAGCTCCTCCCACCCACATAATGTCTGTAGCATGCATGGTAGGAGTGTAACGGTACACAAAAATC
>KN516281.1:3288-28295 GCA_000787155.1 Scartelaos histophorus
CACCGCTGTCCCTGGGAATTAGCGTCCGCCGCGGCCTAAGTTTACCCCGCAGTTAGCAGAGGTAGAGTAGTGAAGTCGGTGAGACGTTTTAATATTATAAATATGGACTTTTTGAAATCATTTGGAACATCTTTGAATTTTTCGTATCACTCTTGAAAGCGTGGATTTGTGTCTTTTGTCTTCTATACAGTTATAATGACTTCCGTGGATCATTATGTTATATTTTTTACGTTTTTAATCACAATTTTGATCTAAACTCAATAAAAGAAAATTATTATTATCAAGTCCCACTTTACTGTATGCTGCTGTAAAAATAAAGCGCTGCACAGTTGTCAGCTCCTCCAGTGAATAGCTGTTTTTGTAAAAATCAAAATGGCTACACAACACTGTTACTTTTGTCCTGAGGGCTGCTACTCTCCTCACACTGCCCTGACACTGGATCTGTTGTTTCTATCCGTTGAGCTGCACTGAGACTTTTCAGTTTGAACTTTTAAGCAAAATTGATTGATTAAATACTAAAGTTAAAGGTGCAAACTTGTTGGTTGGGCGTCCGTCACCTGCTTGTTTCTGTGGAGATGCCATTGATCTGCCAAAAATAACTAGAAAAACAGGCATTCTGATGTGAGCTTGGAGTAAAGCATTTGAAGAAAAGTTACACAATGCACCTTTAAAGCTTTAGCATTTAGCCTATTTAGCACAGGAGGTACACTGGGGTATAGAAATGGTTGACAGCAAAAGGAGGACCCAGCCACTTTATTTCTATGATACATTTAAAAAAGGCCAGTCAAAAGTCACAGTTTCTATTTATTCTTTATTTATTATCTTTTTATTTTATTTTATTTTATTTTTTTTACATTTTTCATTGTCACTGAAGGCATCAAAGCTGAGTGAATATATGGGATGTAGTGCCCAAAATAACTCCAAATTTGTTTCAGATTTTAGAATTTTACTGTGGAACTAAATATCGACACCTTCCTAAAATAATCGCAAGTTTATTTATTTTTTCAGGTTTTTCAGGAAACACAAAAAACTCCCCTCAAAATTGAAATTATGGCATTTTTTTGCCTAAGGAAAACTTGGCAAAAAGTGACTTAGGCGGTTATTTTAGGAAGGTGACGATATGAAATTAACAGTTTTGTTGCTAAACTGTGTATATGTTTTAATAGCATCTGAACTAGTAAAAAAATACTTTAAAAAAAAAAAGTGTGTCCGAGCTCCTGTAGCCAGTTCAAATTTTAAGTGCAATGACCTCCTTTTATTGACCGTTTGTCGACTTTATTACAAGTTACTGAGCTCATCATATTACATGCACTGGAATGTGAAATCAAAAACAAAACCAAAAACGCTGATTGTACCGTTTACATCATAGACCTTTATCTTTAGCACGAGGGCTCTGATTGGTGGATCTTTGTGCTCAGATGTTTTCTGCAACAAGGAAATCTCCAACCAGGCTAACATCTTTAATCACCACTCTACCCAGAGTGGCCGGGCCCCCCATGCCGATCACATAGGCTGCAAAGAACAAAAAGAGGGTTAGTCCTGGTTCAGTTCTAGTTTAGTCCTATTTCAGACCTCTTTGTTCTGGTTTAGTCTTGGCTGTAGGTAATTTTGTCTCAGTATCTGCTCTAATGATAGATTTACACCAGTAGCTCTTTGTGAACATTTAGTTGAAAATGTTTATGGGGGCAGCGTTACGATAATGGCACCATGTACAAATTAGCTAACGCAGTCAGTTTTTAGTTTTAAATCTTCAAAATACAAAATAAATTGAACACATTTTCTGTCTGATCCACCTTGTGATGTCATGAGGTAATACAGGAAGTGCTCCACTGTGTTTTTAAACTCCATACAAGTTCACTAGAATCATCCGAATCATTTTACCCCAGGATTTCAACCAGTCTTTATCGAACTAAAGGTAAAATATGATGTTAACTTGAAAACTACTGCTTAATGACATCACAAAATGGTGGTGATAAATTTTGAGCTCTGGAGATGCATAGAGGCTAATAATAAAGATTTACGCAAACGTGTGAATGAAACAAAACACAACTCCATGGATGTTTTTGAGGCAGTAACATTATACCATTTCTTAAAGCTCACAAGATTAATTCTGTGTAATATAGGAGTTTTAAAGTAGACTCTCTGTAGTCTTCTAGTCCTGCTTGTAGTACCTCTTTTGATCTTCTACTCAATTGCACAGTAGCTCTTCACGCCCTCAGTCCTTTTTAGCAGTAGGGTGGGTGTTGATTCGTCAAAGCAGGAGTTCACCACTAAGTATTTTTTGATCCCCAGATATAGGCCTTTCTCATACAGGGAGTTTTAGTATCTGTTTTTTCTGATGTTTCCAGAAGACAAAACAATAAATGCTCAATTGAGTCAACTACTGTAACATTATTATGGGGGATCAGTATTTATCGTATGCACTTTTCTTTGTTAAATGTGAAGGTTCTTGTTATTTCTTTGCACTTTGAGCTGTACACAGTTGAATACAACTCATATTATGCACAGTTGTGAGCTTTAAATCATGTCATAATGTTGTTACCTCCTCAAAAACATACATACATAGTTGCATTTGCTTTATTGACCATATGTTTGAGTAACCCTTTATTTTTAGACGGCCTCTAAAAAGCTCAAAATGTTCTCAGTGCTCAAGTTAACAACTACCTTTTACCTTTAGTTCAGTACAGATTTGCAATATCAGCTGAAATATTCCAAATTAAGGTGTATGAAGTTTAGAAACACCATGGAGCACTTCCTGTATTACCAGATGACAGTGTTTTCAGTTTGAGAGAAGAACTTGGCCTAAATATGCAGGGTTTGTGTGTTCAACGTATGTGAATGAAACAAAACACAACTTCAGGTGTATTTATGATGAGGAATCAACATTATAACTACGATTTAAGGTTGAAAGTCACATCTTATTGTCTAAAGAAAGTGTGATCTTTTTCATTTCGGTATTTGTATCCGAATTTGTATTGAGGATCAAGTCTATTCTTTAAAATTTTAGTATTGTAACAACACTAAAAATACAACAATGAACTTTATCCTCAAACTTGATGAACCAAAAACAGCTTCTCAAACTACTCTGAGAGAAACTGCACAGCTGTAATATCTTTAGCAGCGCGCTAGCTTCTTTGGGCTAAGCGAACGTTCTTTACCATCTGCCCGTCTGTTGTTGACTGATGGCGACGTGCTGCCGCCTGTAGCGTTTGTGTGCGTCTCCCAATTCCCCTTCCACGCCGCCAAAAATCACATCCCATTCATCTCCTGCTTATCCCGCACATTAACAACTGGCTCCTTTTCACTGAGCGTGCGTGGCCCAAAGGCACAGAGGCAGAGAGCGGAAGCAGATTGGGGAGAAGTGTGCGGACACGCGATTAGTGATGTAAATGCGTTTTCCTATTGGCTGCTCAGTTTGAAAGTGCATTAAGTGTTGGTAAAAATAGAACGTGCAAAGTGAGGTTGGAAGGATTTGGGTGAGTTCATTTAAATATATTCACATATGCAGGAAAAATCATGTCTTATTTACTTTTCTCATAAAAACATCAAGTTTGTTTTTTAAATCAAGATGTTTCGACTCCCGTACAGAAGTCATTTTCAATCAGATTCAAACGCCGAAGAATAACTAAAACGTTCACTTATCTAAAAATGCATTGTGTGATTTTTATGTTGGAGGACCCGTAAAATGCTTTTCTCCATGGAGATTTTATTGCTTTGTCTGGAATGTTTCACAGTACGGCATTAAACCTTTCAAACCAGATTACAGGTCAGATCTGTGGAGAGTGGGGAGGTAACAACAGCCAAGATATCATGGCCCATCACATTATATTGAATCACAAGTTCCTTTGTTTAATTGAATTGTTTTATAGTAGCAGTAGATAATAAACATATACCGTATTTTTCGGGCTATAAAGTGCACCGGATTATAAGGCGCAGTATCAGATAATATGTCAATTGCTGTCATTGTCCACACATAAGGCGCAATAAGCGAAACAAAACGCGTGTCGGATAAATTGAACTTTATTCAGGTAATTTACAATAACTCTCAGTTGTAGCTAACACAAAAATACAAGTTTAACAGTTGGGTGATTTGGGCATCAAACATGCCCGGATCCTCTCAACATTGTTCAGTTTTAACACAGAAGTACAAAACCTGAAATCTGCATGGTAATGGTGACATTTTGGGTCCTTGTACAGCACACGGCAGAACTACCGGTATGTTGCACAGTCGCCCTATATGTCGCCAACATATTACTCCTCCTGACTCGCCCACTAATACGTTATTAGACTAATGTGGACAACATTAATACGTTATTAGTCGTAATGTGGACAACATCAAATCGGTTGAGGTTAAACACAACCAAAGGTCATACATAAGGCCACTGGATTATAAGGCCACTGTGGATTTTTGAGAAAATTTAATAATTTTAGATGCGTCTTATAGTCCGAAAAATACGATACTGCATATACCATGATTTATTTCAGTGCAGACATCAGTTTAGAGGCATTTCTGCTTTCTATAGTCAAAACATGTGAAGGTGACTTAGAGATATGAGGCACCGACTAAATCAAATGTACAAGTTGCTCCATGTGACTTGAGAAGATCCATGTGCTGCGCTTATATAGATAAATCTACATCAACACATTTTTACATTTCCACAAGACAAACACTTCAGCAGTATTTGAACAGTCTGTTCTCTCAAACTCTGACCTGTATGAAACTATTCAAATGTGTAGACAATGTTTTGAAGTTAAAGTGAAGCTTTGAAACAAACATTCCATTTTGAATAAATCACATTTTCGCTAAATTTGCCTTGAATTAAAAATTTTGGCCCAATACTGTATTTTGAAAACTATAGCCAAATAGCATTTTTGACATATGTTATCTTTTTTAGTGACCCAAATTTGGTAAAGTCTGACTACTTTTATCACAGAAGCATTTTGCTTGTAGACCAGTTTTATTGTACTCACAACCCAAGTTCAGCTGTGACTGTAATAACTTTAAAAACTGTGCAGGCAACATACAGTTCCTTTAAGTTCCTTTGGGCTACTGTCACATTGTAAATTTATAAATCAAATCTGTATTGTAGCGAATTGACGATGTATAACGAAGTACATGTACTGTAACAGAGTACTACCTCCCTCTGGTACCTAAGTCACAAAACATCCCAACTTTTTCTCATTTAAATCTCTCCAGTATAAAAACACACCAAAAAAAGCGTGTCCTGTAGATATCTAATCGTCACTTTCATTCCCGTCACACACCGAGTCTGTGTTCTTCTCTCAAGTGAATAAAATGATTTCTGCAGACACCGCACGCACATACATTTTTATATATTTCTTCACATCTGTTTTCTCTCTCATACCAACTGTCTCTCCCATTGTCTTGCCGGACTAGCGTGTTCTTGGATCTTTGCGGTTTGCTTGATAAAGTTATGTTGTGCTGTCGTAAATCCGTGGTGTGTTTACTGAACGCCGATGGGGGTTCGGGACGTTCTGTAAAGCCTATATTGCATCACGGTGAAACTGTATGTCATTGCTCTGCCTGAAATGTTCCGCAGTATGACATTAAACAACTCTACCTTACATTTACTCGATTTACAGGTGGGTTTATAGCAAAAATACCTTGGAAAAATAGGTATTCTGGTCATACTGCGAAACCCTCCAGACAAAGCAATAACATATTTATGGAGGAAAGTATTTGATGGATCCTCCACCAGGAAAGTTACACAGTGCAGTTTTAAAGCATAGCATGGTGGTGAGAGAGTGAATGGGACAATGAGAGGATGAGGAGAGTGAAGGGTACAAAGAGACTGAAAGGATGAGAGGATGAGGACAGAAGGGGACAATGAAATGATGAGACTGAAAGGGACAGTGAGAAGATGAGGAGAATAAAGGCGACAATGAGAGTGAAGGGGATGATGGGAGGATGAGGAGAAAAGGGGATGATGAAATGAGGAGAATGAAGGGAATGATGAGAGGATGAGGAGGATGAAGGGGACAATGAGAGGATGAGGAGAATGAAGGGAACGAAGAGAGGATGAGGAGAATGAAAGGGATGATGAGAGGATGAGGAAAATGAAGGGGACGATGAGAGGATGAGAGAAGGGGATGATGAAATGAGAATGAAGGGGACGATGAGAGGATGAGGAAAATGAAGGGGACGATGAGAGGATGAGGAGAATGAAGGGGATGATGAGATGATGAGGAGAAAAGGGGATGATGAAATGAGGAGAATGAAGGGAACAATGAGAGGATGAGGAGAATGAAGGGGCGATGAGAGGATGAGGAGAAAAGGGGATGATGAAATGAGGAGAATGAAGGGGATGATTAGAGGATGAGGAGATAAAGAGGATGATGAAAGGATGAAGAGAGAAGGGGACGATGAAAGGATGAAGAGAATGAAGGGGAAAATGAGAGTGAAGGGGACGATGAGAGGATGAGGAGAATGAAGGGAATAATGAGTGGATGTAAAGAGTGAAGGGATGACAAGATGTAGACAGTGTGCAGTGTGCAGGAACCATTCATTTTTACTTTTATTAGTCTTATCATAACTGTGGTGCAGTTAAGCTCTTTTTTTATGGTTGGTTGTTAACAGTTGGAACAGTGAAATCCGTGCCCAACCAGGAAGTTAAATGTTAAACTTCGAAAAAAATCTGAAAATACAACACAAGATTCTTTTGCAAAATCTTAAATATAATTGTTATATCCTGGGCTGGGGTCTAGGGTAAATTTGGCATGTTGCATAAATGTAAAGGTGGATAAAGCAATGTAATACGGGAAATAAATGCATTTATTCACACAGACAAAATGCAGAATGACAGCATAAAATGCATTTATTCACAAAAAGAAATTTCACTTGGAGACAGGGGAGAGCAGACACACAGACAAAATGCAGAATGACAGCATGAGGGCTAGGACGATAATGTTGTTAACTATCTTTTTATCAGATCAGTAGCCTGTCATATGCACTTTAAATTACACCCCTCCTCTCTTTTTCACAGGGTATGATGAGGATAGTGGGCTGGCTGCTGCTCTTCTCCTCCATCATGGTGCCGGTGGTATCCCAGAAACCCCCAGGACTCAGTGTGGGCGTGGTCATGGCTGAGACACGCCCCGTCCTGGATGAAGAGCTCCGCCCCATTCGACGCCCCGACGCAGCTTTGGACATTTCCGTGGTGATAATGCGCATGAACCAGACGGACCCCAAAACAGTGATCACACAGGTATGCCCACCCGAGTCTTTTTACCCTGTGCACTGAAAGGTTTATGAGGGGTTTGAGATGAGTTTATAGGCATTTTAAGATTAAGATTTTGCTCCTTGGACCAAATGAATGTGCAATTTTTTTACCATGTCACTTGCATGTGTTGGGCAGAGCAGTTTGAACTTTTAGGAAACAAACCGAAAATGTTGGATTCAAATTTATATGAGAGCTCCAATTGGTGAAGGATAGAATTTCGGGCCCATTCCTACTTGGTTAATCCCTTCGTATTTTTTCCTAGGTGTGCGAGCTCCTCTCTCGAACACGCCTCCATGGGATTGTATTTGCAGACGGCACAGACCAAGAAGCCATCGCTCAGATCCTGGACTTCCTGTCAGTGCAGACCCAGCTTCCCGTGCTGGGCGTCCATGGGGGCTCGTCCATGATCATGGCCGATAAGGTAAGACCACCGAGTGCCGCGGGTGAGGTCGCTGCTGGAACCGCTGTGGGTGTCATGGAACTCTGGAGCCAAGTGCTGCGCTGGGCTTTGGGGAGCTTGGGTGGATTGCTTGCGGATGGTGGCTTGAATTTGTGACTTGGGTTGGTGAGTTGGGTGCTTCGATTAGTGACTTGATTGGATTGGTTGAGTTGGTGGGTTTGGTTGCTTGAGTTTGCGGCTTGGACAATCAGCGTTTTGGCTTCTAATGTATAATGTGCTTATACTGTGCTGTTGCTTTTTATGATTGCAGATGTAAATGGTGTCTGGGGTGTTTTCAGATCAGGACTTTCCCTGGTTGCTTCATAATGTGCCTGAGAGGATCGGTGTGTTATGATTGGTCATTTTAAGTGATGATGTTTAGGAAAAGAGGTTTCATGGGTTTCAGAATGGGGATTAAAATTGCTGCTTTCATGAACTCTGGAAAATGTGTTTCCAAGCTGACAAAATCCACATGAACATTCACACAGGGGGGAAACACCTGCTGTGTGGAGACATCTATCTCAAGCTCTTTTGTGGATTTACTGTCAGTTTAAACTGATTTGCACAAGAAAGACCCGGTATAATAGTAGCATTGGTTCATGTAAATAATGAAATACTTGGGTTAAATGTCCATGACAAGCGGACTCAGTGATTTTGTTGTTGTTGACCTAAAACTCCTGACTTTCCAAAGTACAAGCTCATGAATGCAAACAAGTGAACCCCAACATCTCAAAAACCCATGTTCCCGAGGAGATGTGAACTCAGTATTACCATGGCAACCACCCATCACTTCTGTCTCTCTCTTTGGAGATGTATTTGTATTTGTTGGCATGTCTCTAGCCGCTAGCACTAACCATAGCTCCTTGACTCATAGAACCAAGATTACAGTGTGACCTGATGCATGACTCCATTACGGCCATATATTCTGTGTATATTCTTGTGTGCATGAGCCATTATTCTCTGTACTTGAGAATGTTTTTGTCCTGAAGCCATCTCTGTGAGCCATGGAGAAACGAAAACATGCAAACACCCGGAATAACCCCAACGTTTATGCTGCACTAAAACTCTCCTCATACCACCTCATCTAAGTTAGCATGCAGACACTAAATTAGCGCTACAAATCATTAGGCTAGCGTGTCCTAGCAGGGACCCCCCACCTGGCGTTATTCAAATGAGTCTTTCTAACAAGAGCCAGTGTTTATATGCAAATACGCACCGTGCAGCCACAATCCTGCATAAAATAAAACCACTATTGTTATTTTTTAACACTTTGTTAAGCTAAGTTTTGTTAATTGTGCATTCATATTTTGGGGATCTGGCTATGGAGAATAATTGCTAAATTCGAATCTTGAATAGTTTATACTGTTTATTTCCTATTTGGTTTGTTAATGTTAAAATGAAAATTAAATATTCATTGTTTCACTTTTCTATGTAACTTTTCCACCACCTGCTTGTCTCTTGATATTACCACTTTACCTGGAATTTTCCACAGTATAGCATTACTATCTAGCTTACATTTAAACTATTACAGGTGTTTTAGTGTGAGCTTGGTTGCCTTTCCACAGATATGACCTGTAACCTGACGTGGTTGCGTTTTCTGTCTCCATGAATTTTCATTAGAGGTTTAATGCCATGCTGTGGAACAAGTTATGTACTCCACCTTTAAATCAAAAAGTACATTTGTTAAAAGCGGGAGATATTACACTTCTATGGGGTATTAACTGCTAACACATAACATATTTAGATATTATGTTAATGGAGAATTGTCGTGTGATAATATTGATGACGTAGGTTTGTGGGCTGAGCTTTGAATAGTACATTTTTACTAATACTCCTAATACTCCGCTTCATATTAACATGTTTTAAAAGTTTTGTTTTCGATGCTCTGAGTTTCCCCTCCCGTTGCTTCTCTCTGGTCGCTCCCCCTTCAGAGCGCTATTACAACACAATTAGCGCACACCCCGCTAATGAAGCTGTGTGCAGTTTTTTATCATGTTTTAGTATATTTCTGCAGAATTGTTGTGTGGGAGCATGGGTAATGTAGAGTTGTGGGTGGAGCATTGGGCTGTACTGTACAGCTACCCACAAAGAAGGTTTGAATTGAGTTTGGGAGATTGCTAAATTACTCAAATATGAATGGGTGGCATCTAAAACCTATCCGGGCGTCTTTTTAATGAGGCAACATTATTAGACGGTACAAAGCTCCAAAAAGTCGATTTTGCGTTATACCTCCTCTTTAACAAGCAAACATTTCAAAGATCAATATTAATATTCTAAACTGACACCATTTTCTGCTGTATAGAAGGTTAGCGCTCCAAAACGGCAATCTGTCTTATTTCAAACATTTTATTTTTGTTCACAAAGAGCTCTATCTAAAGTTTTGAAGTGCATCTGTGAACGTTCCATCTCGTCTCCAGTTTGCAGACCCTGGACGGCCCACAGACAGACTGAAGGAGCTTTGATCAAATCTCACAGGGGGCACAGGAACCACTGATAACTGGCGCAGTGTTTGAAGAGGAGGGAGGGGAGAGGGAAGGAGGTGTCCTAGAGGTGTGTCCTAGTGAGGCTGCAAGTGTCAACGCATTCAACATTCGACAAAAATGAGGACACCGCAAAGACTGCATTCATCTTAAGGTGCACTGCGCAACTTTTCTGGCGGAGGGTTCGTCAGGTGCTTTTCTCCATGGAGATGTTAATACTTTGTCTGAAATGATTTATAGTATGGTATTAAACATCTATCTTCATGGAGACCAAACCAGACCGAGTTACAGCTCAGATCTGTGGAGAGGCGACCCAGCTCACAGTCAAAATAGCAGTTTTTCTAGGTGTTTTTGAGCAATAAAACCACCTGTAATTGAATAAACTGAACAACAAAACTGAACTGAGCTGTTTAATGTCATACTGTGGAATATTCCAAGCAGAGCAATGAACAAATTAATTTGCAGAGAGAAAAGAATGTGACGAACACACTACAAAGAAGTTACACAGTGCACTTTTACAAGAAATTTGTTCAGAGAAATGAGGACAAAATATAAAAAATTAAACTAAAACTAAAAATTTACTTGTCTAAGTAACTTGTCAAATATTTTTCCTCTTGATTAAGGTATCGCAAAGATGGCATTCATTAATTTCAGGGCTTTTTTTTTTTTTTAATACCTAGGGTTGTGTTTTGTTTTATACTCGCATAACAATCAAATCAAATCCTGCATATTTACGCTGAGTTCTTGTCTCAAACAAAAAACACTCTTCTCCACTGTCTTTGTTAGAACCAGTTGGATAATTTCAGCCCTGCAGTTGCCCATTTTTTACTGAACAAAAGGTTAAAGTAACTTCT
The DNA here is from genome assembly GCA_000787155.1 of Scartelaos histophorus. Classification (NCBI taxonomy): domain Eukaryota; kingdom Metazoa; phylum Chordata; class Actinopteri; order Gobiiformes; family Gobiidae; genus Scartelaos; species Scartelaos histophorus. The sequence continues at coordinate 14,303 of KN516281.1, forward strand.
AACTTGAAAACTACTGCTTCATGACATCACAAGGTGGAACAGAGCATTTTGAGCTTTGGATTTGAGCTTTGGATTTGGACAGACTTTTAAGCCAAATTTGCTTAAACATAAGACATAAAACAAGACACAACTCCAGGTATGTTTTGAGGAGGTAAAATTATAACTCGGCTTAAACCTCACAAGAATATTTTTTCACATAATATAGGACATTTAAGAATAAAACAAATAGTTGTAAGAATGGATCTTAAGTCTCTCTTTGCCGAGCTTCTACAGACAAAGTGTTCTGGCTCTCACATGTAACTACTGTTTAAAGGAAAGTCCACTCGTTTCCCCTCCACAATCAGGAGAGGCAGGGTGGAGGGAACATCTCATCACTCCAAAGAACACTCACTCCACAAGAGTTAGGTGCACTGGGGATACTGGAACATTCACTTGGCAAGCTGTAGCTGTGTAACTTTCGCTCTCCAGGACACTACAAGTCATTTTATGTTTTTAATTCATTGGTAATAATACAAATTTAATTTATCTTAGCACCAAAAAGCAGAAAACTGTCTGAAAATATGCTTTACATTTAACATAAAAAACATAAGATCTAGTTTGCCATCTCCTGGTCTTTAAGGAATAGCTTTGCCTGGAAACTTAAGCATGGCATTATACTTAGATTTAGGTTTATACAGTTACTTAAAGCAAAACTATTGTGCAAAATGTACTTTTTAGACGATTTAACCATGTTAGAGTTGTTTTTTTCTCACCTTACCCAAAGTTGTACTATGTGGAGTGATTTGTGCATTATATTGCCGATAAACTCCCGTTTTCACCTCCACCGGTGCATGACCACTGTGACGTACTTACTTCATTCTCCTATTTTATTTTCTTCATCAGTGATAAGTGTAGGATTCAGGTTTGTGTCATTTTGGTACAACTGCACAGCTCTTTATTGTGGTGATGTTTACGTAGTCGTCAGATCCCATCGGGTTCCTCCCTGAAGGTCAGTCAGAAAGTCAAGTGATTGGTCTTGTGTGGGTTCTGGGCTCTGTTCCTCTCTGAGATTCAGTCAGAATGTCAGGTGATTGGTCTCCTGGGGATTGTGTGGGTTCCTGGCTGTGTTCCTCTATGAAGGTTGGTCAGAAGGTTAGATGATTGGTCTTGCGTCGGTTCTAGGGTGTGTCTGTCTATGAAGGTCAATCAGAAGGTCAGGTGATTGGTCTTGTGTCAATTTTTGGCTGTGTTCCTCTCTGAGGTTCAGTCAGAAGATCAAGTGCTAGGTCTTGCGTGGGCTCTGGGCTGCGTTCCTTGCTGAGGTTCGATCAGAAGGTCAGGTGATTGGTCTTGTGTGGGTTCTGGGATGTGTTCCTCTCTGAAGGTCAGTCAAAAGATCAGGTGATTGTTCTCCTGGGGATGACATCATGACTGACGAGATAAATAAACCCAATTTTCCTGTTTGTCTCTTTGACGTGTCATTAACATTGTGCTACTTAACCCCCGACCGCTTTAATAGGACCACAGAGAGGACGGGCCGACAGGAGCAGAGCAGACAGGAGCAGACAGGTGTAGACAAGTACAGATCAGACAGGAGCAGACTGGAGGAGACAGAAGCAGAAAGCGGAGAGTTCTTCTGATCCACGGCATCGTTACATGTGGATTACATCATGACAGACACGGGTTTGAATGTGGAATTAGCGTCATTAATAAAGTAAGGTCAGGAGCACTGTAAAAATGGAGTGATCTGATTTAGTTGGTTCTCTTATGTAGAATCATTCATTCCATTGGAGTTTGGATGTGTTTAGACATTTTTTTACTTGCAATAAGATCATGAATTTGCCAATCGAAGTGAAGTTTTCTTGTTTCTTGGTTTGGCTTGCAACAAGAAGCAATATCATTAAAAAAAAAAAGTGGAATTAAAGACTAAATCCTGTTTTTACACAACTAGATTCTATATTGAAAATTTGCTGGAGGAGTTCTACATGTTTGTCTATGGCAGAATGTTTGGAAGGAACCATGGTGGCTCACTGCACACAGTTTTAAAGGGCCTCTAAACACCAAATTCACTTTTTTCTACTGATTAGCTGGGTAAATTGGTCTAAAATAGAAATGTATACCTATTCCTGGCCTTATTTTGACATTTTAGTGCATATTTACAGGCGGTATGTGTATGCCCCTCTCAGCCCCGCCCCCTACTGGCACCACTGGTCACCGCAATGTCCCGCCGTGTCTGCAAAAAAGGGAAACGGCGTGATCCGAGCACAACTGTCCTTTCTATTTCAAAATCTGAACTGTACAGGTCTGTGCCGTGTTGGATTATTGTGGCTTTGGTCTCCTGTCAATCATCACTTCAGAGCCCGCCCCACACTCCCTACAACCTGCTGTTCACGCCCACTCTGGAGAATTTCTCAGATTTTGCTTAAGGGCAGAGTAAAGTGTTTAATGGCTCTTTAAGTCTGAAAACTCAAGAAAAAATACAAAATGGATTTAAATAACACATTCTCAGGAGCCTGTGATCAAGGCGAGTATTCATGGTCCTGTTTAGGAGTTTGATTTTCAACAAAAATTTGACTGAAGTGACATCTAAGAAGTGACAGATTAAAGTCTAAATTGAGTAACAGGGCTTCAGACAGAGGAGTGCCTGGAGTTAGCTTAAGTTTGTGCTGCCGAGAGTGGCCAAAAGACTGCTCTCATTATTGAGTTTTGAACTACAACAGTATAATTACTAGTATAGTGTACAAGTTGCATTATTAGTTTTACCGCTAACCTCTGTCCCCATGTTTGGTTAGACGTTCTTCTGGACTTCACTGTACAAATACTCGCTCTTTCCTCTGCGACCACTGCATCGAAATCCAATCCCCCCGTTGCACGTGCTGTCAAGGACCTGCCAGGTAATCTGCAGACGGAGTAGGGTCCCAGTGGGCAGCCGACAATTCAACCTGATTACTGCCAGCTAACAAACAATATGGCTGCCTCGGCCGCGGGGCAGGAGGGGACCGAGAAATAGAGTTGTAGCGTTCTCGGCTTCCACGTTATTGGGAGAGATAACGAAGGAACAGCGAGCATGGTAGCTACGGTTGCACAAACAGCTTTACAATCCAATTAAGTGCCTCCAGAAAACAGCAAATTAGCTCCCAAATGCTAACTTAAGGCACAACATACACTATTTCTGTGTTTAATATGGTGCTAAATCTTAATGCTCAGTCTTTCAGCTCCAAATACCCATTGTTTACCATTACTAGTTTTAACTTTAAACTCATGTACTAAAGTGGAATGTTTCCCCTACAGATATTCTAAAACAGTCAAAATAAGTCTGCAAAAAACCCCAACAACAACTGCAAAATTATTGCAAATTTTACCTGATTTTGCGTCCTTTTTCAAACTGAACATGCTCTAAAAACTTGCGTACTTTGGACAGATACAATTTTTTTTTAAGATTTATTCTATCAGATTTATTCCTGGAAATACTTGTTTAAAGTTTATGAAATGTTAATGGAATTTTAAACTCTTAATATGGATCATTTGTTGGTTATGATCAAATATGATTTTTACTAAAGCAAGAAATGTGACCCTGGCGCTATCCTTTTTTTTTTTTTTTTTTCAAATTTCAAATGATTTATGAAAGGAATACATGATGCAAAACTTGTAGTACATCTTTTTACCTTAATGTTAGTAAACTGCGGAGGAAGTGTCAAATTGTTGTCTTACAGTATATCTTAAAAAGAGGACTATTTCATTTTAAGCAGTTTGCAGTTATTCCTCACTTACCTTCTGCATTCCAAACATCATATTTATTCACAGGTTTTTGCTTTTTTTCTCTTTCTAAGAATAAAATGATGAAACTATGATATGAATACATGTAAGTGTAGCACTATGCGTAGCCACAGCAGACAGAACACAATAAACTCATTCACAGAGGTAAATTACAAGGGTGCCACATCAGGTAATGACAAACAAATACAGTGGACAAACTCCCACCTGTAACTTAACCTTGAAGCATCACCTGCCTGTTTCCATGGAGACAGTAAATGGAACTTTTCAGGCAAAGAAATAACGTCACCCTGGAGAGAAACAGGTGGCTGACCCTCCGCTAGTTACAGAGTGCACCTTTAAAACTGTCAATTAAGCATTTTGGGTTCTTAAGATGCAGGTAAAATTCAGGATTACTGAAACCTGTTTGAATTCAATTTAAAGTGCATGTTTTTCCCATTCTGTTTTGGTTTGGTTTGATGCTACCTGTGGTCAATATTTATCATAGTTTTACATCAGTCAAGTGGTTTTATGGGAAAAAAATCTAAACGTTGAGAAGAAGTGATTTATGAGAATTAAGATGTTGTCTTCTACACAGCAAAATCTGGAGGGTTAAACTTTTAGGGTAAAATATTTCAGAGTTGTTTTTAACACAAAAAGTGCTGTTTTAACTATTTGAAAGTTAAATGGGGGTTTGAGTCAGGAAAGTTTAATTAACACTACTGAAAGTAACTGGCAAATAACCCCTAGTGTTAATTTGGCACCTCCCCCCACTTCAAGCTCCCATGAGAGAAGACCAGTTTGAACCAGTTTTGTACATAATTTTATCTTAAATGTATTAAAATAAATTGTAAAAATAAAAGATCTCTGTGTATTGTTTAGCTAAATCAAGATAACCCTACAAAGTGTTATTTATTTACACTCAAAACATTATTATAGCTCTTGTTTTTGGGGTTAAAAGGAACTTTGGACCAGTGTTACTTAATTAACTTTTCCAAAAATGTTGAATTAACTCTAGAACAGATTGGACTCATATAAACCCTGAGAAAATGTTAAAATTGCTTCTGTGAGAGTCAATTTTAACACTCCACTTTTTGCTGTGTAGTTTAATTTATCTTATCATACGACATGTTTAGGCCCTTCAACTAGGAACTAAAAAAAAATCTAAATTTCTTAAGTATGTTTAGTGAAACCTTCTCTAAGCAAACTTTCACACCAAGTATGTTTTGGATGAGAATGCGACACTATAACTCGCCTCAAAATCCAAAGAGTGATTTATGCATAAAACTGGACCTTTAAGAAGAAAAGGCTGAAAATGCAGCACTTGTGGAACATCTGGTCCCTCTCGCGCCTGTCACCCCGAGGCCATTCCACGTGAATTAAAACCTGTTCATCCTCTCTCCGCTGATATAAATCTCACTTTGATTCGACATCTGCTCTTACCATAGCAACTATTTAAAAAAATATGATGATGAGAAAAAAAAAAAAAAAAAAAACCTTCCATTTCACACACTCTGGGAGATCATTTGTCATTTGTCACAATCAGGTGTATGATTGAAACACTAAATCACGTTAAACTGTCAGAAAAAAAAACAAAAAAAACAGTCATGTAAGGAACAGTCATACCTTTCCTTGTTTTTTAATCTCTTTTTGTTCTCTTGAAAGCCCATTCAGGATCTCCACAAACAGAGAGGACTTTCTGCACATGTTCTTCTTTCTCTTTTCCCTCTGTGCTTGTAGGAACGAAATCCCAGTGTCGTAATATCTGAATTACTCCTAGTTTACGCTGCAGTAGGTCTCGTGAATCAAAAAGCAGGTATTGGTCAGTAGGTGTGAGCTTCCTGAAGACCTCTATCTGGAGTTACTTCACAATCTTAGAAAGCCAAAGTGTTCTCCTTGGCATCTTCAACATTAGATCACGTTAAACAGCTGTATGAGCTCAGCACTAGATCCCAAAGGACTATGGTCTTGGCTGGATCACATTGGGAGGGTAAAAAATCAGGTGGGTGGTTAAAAATAAACCTGATGGAGAGGTTTAAAGAGCAGCTGCATGGTGTTTACGCTGAACTTTATGAAGAAGATCTCTACCCCGAAACACAAGGAACAGCTGTATGGTGTTTACGCTGAACTTTATGAAGATCTCAAACCCGAAACACAAGGAACAGCTGTATGATGTTTACACTGAACTTTATGAAGAAGATCTCAACCCTGAAACACAAGGAACAGCTGTATGGTCTCATGACTAAAACAGATGGGAAGGGTGAAACATCACAAAGGTCATGTTTAGGTAAAAGTTCTTCTCTAAACTTCATGGAGATACCAACCAGCTGCAAGGTCTCAACATAAAAAAAACAAAAAAAGTGCATCACATTAGAAAGGTTAAATGAATAGCTGCATGGTTTTCAAAAAATAAGAACAAATAAATAAATTAGCCATATATTAACTTTTTCTAATCAAATCTCCCAACCCCCAGACAATCCTGTTTAATTATATTTTCTGGCTTAATTTGTGTAATTAAAACACATCCAAAACCCAGTGTAGACAGATTCATTAGATTTCTATGAATGCCTTAAGAAAGCAAATTCCAAAACACAAACAGCTTTATAATCCAATTAAATGCCAGCAGAAAACAAATTAGCTCCCAGATGCTAACTTAAAGCACAACACACACTATTTACACTGTATGTTTAATATAGTGCTAACTCTTAATGATAAGTCCTGCAGCTGAAATACCCTTTGTTTACCATTACCAATTAGTTTTAACTTCATATGCTAAAGTGAAATGTTTTCCCCAGTTGATATATTATAAAAGGAGCTTAGGGTCAAAATAAGTCTACAAAATAATTAGCGAGCTTGCAAGTTTTATTTCAGTTGGGCATTGTTTGAGGAAAACATGGGAGACAGTGGCGTAGTCGGTGAACAAAATAGGGCATCTGATGTAAAAAGTGTAATGTATCATAAGTAGATCCTTTAAAAATATGTAAACCAAAACATTTTAAATTCAAGAATGGAGGAAGCTGGAGGCAAAAGTGAAATGGAACATAATGAGGAAACTGGGATGCCAGAACACGCTTTTGCAAATGCTGATTGGGTTATGATAGTAATCTGAAGGGGGAGTGACTTAACATGGAAAGCAAATGGATGGGAATTCAAAAATAAAAGTGAAACATTTTAATACGTTTTCTGTGAATATAACATTTTTAAAACAATAAACGGTAACCTTAAACCTAACCCTAACCCTAACCAAAATATTGACACCTTCCTAAAATAATCACATAAGTCATTTTTTTCAGGTTTTTCGGGAAACACAAAAAACTCCACCAAAAACTTAAATTATGGCATAAATTATGGCAAAGTAAACTTAGGCGATTATTTTAGGAAGGTGACGATATTATGTGTTAGCAGTTAATATCCCATAGAAATGAAATACTACAGTTACTATAATCATGAATGAACCTGAGTTGCCAGGCCAGAGGGAGTTATTTTAGGTTTAAAAGAACTGGATTTCAGCATTGAACCTGGCAACCCAAATCTGAGATTCATATGAAGCTCATTCTGCTTTCTGATTTGAAAATTGACACCAAATTACAGTATAACAGTGTCCAATGTTTTTTTGTTTTTTTTTTTTAAACCAAGAATAAATCAGCATTTGGATTATTATCAGTAAAAGCCATGTTTGATGTTTGATTTGAACTTTTTTTTACATAAACCTTTCTATGTTCATGTTACGGGTCAGATCTATGGAGAGGCGACCCCCCTCACAGTCAGAATGCCTCTTTTTCTTGGTATATTTAAGCTAAAAAAGCAACTGTAATTGAATAAACGTAAAGCGGAGCAACGAATGACATATCCAACATCACAAGCGGATCCTCCACCAGAAATGTTACACAGTGCACCTTTAAAGTTAAGGAACATTTAAATGAAAATGTTACACACAGTTTCTCGAATTTTTTTATACCTAATCTTTATGTTAAAAAAAACCACCTCTCCACCTGAAATCATGACATCCCGTCGAATACCGCAAGACCAAAAGACGTGACGAAATCCTTACCCCGGACTTCTGCGGGACGGGCTCGAGCAAACATGGAAATATGACACAGCAGAGAGAGCGCCAGTGACAGCAGGTGAAGGGGGCATTAAACTTTAACAAACACCCCTTCCCCCTCCACCTATTCCCCCCTCCCAGCGCTGAACCCGTCCGAACGCTCCTTCGCCAATATGGGACATCCCGGGCAAGCCGAGGCGGAGAGAAGAAGAAGAGCGCTGGGGGCCCATGTTTAATTCAAAACCCCCTTTCCATTTCGCCGTGTTCTCCGGCTGGTTCCGTGCACCGCCACCCCCCGCATTACGCCCACCCACGCCAAAAGGGGGTGGGGGGGGGTGGGTGACGATGATGACAAACCCATCTCCGAGCGCATTTTCACGTTTAATGGAGATCTGAAGTTCCCAGCTTGTCCGGCTTGGTTCTCAGGGGTATGGGTAGATGCTGGTGGCGCCCCCTGGAAAAAAGTAATTCCTGACTGATACGATTTGAACCACACAAGCGGCGATGACAAGCAATGGTGGTGAACGTGTACAGTATGTCCGCAGGGTTTTGCTCACTTCAGTGAAAAGAGAAAATGAGTTGCCGAGATATTCCCTCACTTCCTCTGAGCAAGAAAGTGAAGTTTGTGTTGAGTATTGTATTCCAAATTATGAAAACCTACGACAGTTACCATAGCAATTACAGTTTTAAAGAAAATATATCTTCTGAATACTCAACGGTCCTCAAAATGGCTCCTCATAAAAGAAAACTCATGGATACCTTATTTTTAGATCATTGAGCAGAACAGCACAGTTAGCGCTAGCGTCATTAGCGTCATCTGAGGCATGGATTAGCACCACTTCTGACTCTTGCTCACACTAAACTGCAAAATGAAATCCAGCTCCATTCAGTATACTTTTGATAGGATTCATTTTGACTGGTAGAGATTTATTTAGTTCAGTGGAGAACCGAATGTCGTGTGATCTCGGAAGCTAAGAAGGACTGGATGGGAGACGACTGGAAAAGGCATACTGTTGTTGTGTCCATAGGCAAGACACTTCACTTAACTTGCTTAGTATGAATGTGCTGTGAGACTGAGTGGTAGCGGTTGGAGAAGCTGGTGGCTCAGACTTGTATCTCTCAGTCTACCCCAATAATATCACTATGCGAAACATCACTACAAAAAATGGAATCTTAAGTAAGTCAATGAGTGTTCAAAATAAGATTTGCCAATGGAACAAGCACAAAATGTCTTGTTTTACTTAAAAAAAGAAAAAGACTAACAGTTTCTTGCTTATAATGAGGATAAAAATGCTACTACACTTGAAATAAGACTGAAAACTCATTCTTTTGGCAAATCTTGTTTTAAACTGCTCAAATCAAGACAACTGTACTACTTGAGTCAAGCAACATCACTGTTCTGGTTCCAAAATGTTATTCTGATTTTACCAGTTAGAATAAAAAAACAAAAACACTATCCTACAAAAAAACCCTATCACTTAATAATTATGATTATAATGATAACTAAGACCATCGCTTCGCCAGCCTCTGGCGCTCGGGCCTATTAATAATAATGATGCTTGTTGTATGATGTATTTAAAGATAATAATTTTTAAAAATTGTATTATGCCACTCAGAGTTGAGGCACCTCAATGATCCATCTTTGGACCGTTACTATTTGAAGGGGAAAAAGAAACTGAAGATAAATAAGGGTTGTTTTATTACATGATGACACATTTGATTAATACAAGAATCCAATACTTTTTAGAATATGTCTGTAGAATTCTAAACTACAGGGTTAGCAGCTTTTACACAGAAGAACCACCAATGGAGACAAATGGAGTTTTGTTGGCCAAAGAGTATGTCAAACTACATCATCTAATTATTTTTACTTTTGATGTCAACTTTCTGTTCTGTTTCTTTTTTTCTTTTTTTTTTTTCTAAATACGTACTACTACTAATACTTAAAATACGGCAAAGCTTATCTAAATGTCAGTGTCTGGTAGAGGACATTGACGAAGGAGGGTGGTCCAGGTGGATCTGTTACCCCGACTGTGAGTGTGACTAATGCAATTACAGCCCCACCTCTGCAGTCATTAGAGGATCGATTAGTGTGAGAGCGGCTAAAGAACCAGCCCAGTGAACCACAAGTGTCCGATAGAGATGTGCAAAAAGCACATGTGACAGCTTAGACTACTGCTACTAATACTACTACTACTATATTTTCTTTCTGCAGATGTGTCATAGATGTAATGGAACTTGTGTAACAGCTTTTAACAGAGCAGTGCATTCTGTTAGCTTCATACAACCAAGGAATGTTGTTGACATCGGCTGCCTAGTCTCAGTTGATGACACAGAAGAGTGATTTTTACAATTTGATTTTTTTTTTCTTCAACTTTTTTAAAACTATCAATACAACAACTACCTGCAACGTAACCTCCAAAAGAGAAGTATTTCTATTTAAAAAAACAAAAAACATGTATTGTGTAACTTCCTGGTTGAGGGTCAGTCGCTTGTTTCTATAGATATGCCGTTTCTCTGCCTGGAATGTTCCACAGTATGAAATTAAACAGCTCTAACTTACATTTTTTTCAATTATATGTATTTTTATAGCTCAAATATACCTAGAAAACTGGAATTCTGACTGTGAGCAGGTCGCCTCTCCACAGATCTGATCTGTAACTTGGTCTGAGAGAGAGAGGTTTAATAATATATAGTGAAATATTCCCGACAAAGCATTAGCATCTCCATGAAAAGTTTCACAATGCACTTTTAAATACATTTTTAAAAAGCATGATGTCTTTTAGATTTGGAGTGCCTCAAGGATCCATCTTTGGACCTAAACTGTTTAGGGGGAAATAAAGAAAATCAAGTTTGATCATGGTTTTGTTTAGTTCACAATACATATTTTTGACACACATGTGACAGCTGCTAAATTAATTCAAGAATCCAACATATTTTTCAGTATATTCGTAGAGGTTATAACTATAGAGTCAGCACCTTAAAGGGAATACGAACCAATGGAGACAAATGCACATTCAATTCACCACCGGGTACGACGAATGCCGCCTTTGCGATTTTGCTAATTGAGACCATTCAAATTGTGATTTCAAATTGATTTCATTTCATTATAATTTAAAAACCAATAATCCATAGCTCTGTTTGTACTAATTCCATCTGCAGGCTGCCAATACTGCGACTCCGTCATCCTCCCGTCGCACAGAAATCTAGCGCGTTCATTAGCAGCTTCGCTAATAGGCACAGTGCTGTTAGTGGGGAGGTTCAGGGACTGTACTGTTAGCATAGATGGCTACGCGAAAGTGTTTAGAGATTGCTGAATAAAATCTTTGTAATATGATTTTTGCTGACAGTGATAAAAAGTGATTCATGAGCGCTTCAAACTTTTATAAAAAACGAAATAAAATGAACAGAAGGGATGAGTGGGTAGATTCAAACTCCTAAAACTGTTGCAGAATTTGTTCCTTTTACAAACAGTCCCGTATTAGGCTATATACGAAAATGTTCTAGGATAAAATAAAAAAATCTATTAAATTACATTATCGTTCACGACATTACATAACATTAATCTAGACTAAAAACCACCAACTACTACTACTTCTGCTATTTGTACTACTACTGCTACTAATACTGCTACAACAGTAACTGCACCCACAACAACTATTACTACTGCTACTGCTGCTACTACTACAACTACTACTGCTCTACTCTGACTACTGCTGCTGTTGCAACTATCACTACACTGCAAACTCCAACAATTAAGCAGTAATTAAAAAAGTTTTTTAAGGTTATAGTCTCAATTTTTTAACTTCTGTAAATTTAAAAATATAACTGTCGCACAAATATTTTTATTACATTTAGTAGTTAATTACAATTAATAATAATTTCACAAAATAATTAGTAAAGAAATAAGAAAATAATAACAATAAAATAAAAGATAGTAACAGTTAATTAAAAAATGTAGGCAAAAAATGATTTTAATAATTAATTTAATGCCTAGAAAATCTGGTAGTTGCATGTAAAAATTAAAAATTATAATTAAGCAGAGCACCTAACATTTTTTTTAATTAAATGGAAATCATTATTTTTGATTAATTTGAGTGTTCGGGTTTACAGTGTACTACCACGAGGACTATTGCTACTACTGCTGCTACTTGTACTACTACTACTACTGTTAAAAGTACTGCCACTAATACTACTACCACAACAACTGATGCTCTACTGGGACAACTACTGCTGTTACAACTACCACTACTGCCATGACTACTAATGCTACCAAAGCTGCTACTTGTACTACTATTACTACTGCTACTACTTCTACTACAGCTAATACTACTACTACAACCACTCCTACTCTGATTACTTCTGCTATTACTACAGATACAGCTACCACTACTGCAACCACAACTATTACTACTTCTACTGTTACTTTTACTATTACTACTACTACCACTACTACTACTACTATTGCAACCACTGCCGCTGCTACTCTGACTACTGTCGATACTACTACTACAGATGCTGCTACTACTATCTTCACCACGACTATTACTACTACTACTACTGCTACTCTGACCGCCATAATTACTACTCTACTACAACTATTACCTCTACTACTGCTACTGCTGCTACAGCTTTGTATTTGATGAGCTGTAATTTTAGTGCTTTGTACCTAATAACACCTTTTTAAAGAATAATTTAACCAAATCTTGACTAAAGATGAATTCAGAAGTGTTGTCAGAGTGAATACAGGCACTCTCGCGTACACGTTGAGGAGCAGTGTTTGATTTACACACCACACAGTAGTACACAGCTGCCGGGGCCACATATCGGGGCCAGGGGTCTATTTGATCTGATACTGAACAAGAGAGCAGAGGAGATTCCAAGAAGTAACTGGAACATTACCCCAGATGCCCAACCCTGATGTATTTTATCAAAGCAAAACAAGTATTTAAAAGACGCAGATGCAAAAATGAGTGCAAAGCAGTTAAAGGGCCCATTTTACCCTATTTCTGATCTGTTTTGATGTTGTTTTCTCATCACAAACATAACTGGAGTTGTGTTTTGTTTCATTCACACTTTTAATATGCAAGCTCTGCATATTTATGATCAGTTTTTTATCTCAAATGCTTTGTTCCACATTGTGATGTCATGTACACGAAATGCATTCTTGTGTTTTTAAACTCCATACACCTTCACTAGAATCATTTGGATAATTTTAACCCAAGAATTGCCAATCTCTGAACAAAAGGTAAAATGTAGCTGTGAAAACTACTACTTCATGACATCACAGGGTGGAACAGAGCATTGTGAGCTTTGGAGATGTCGACCAGACAAAGTTATAGGTCAGATCTATGGAGAGGTGACTGAAAACACTGTAAGAATACATGATTCCCAAAGTATTTTTCACCAAGAAAAACTGCAAGATGGATAAGGTTAATGCCATACTGTGGAACATTCAAGCAAGGCAATAACAGTGGGTAGAACTGGACCATCCACCATAAAGGTTACACAGTGTACCTTTATTTTATTTTTTTCCTTCAAATTATAACACCACCAAAAGAAAAAAATTGAAATGTTACTCTTGCTTCCTGTGAAATAGTTTTCCCAAATAATTTTTTACTCTTACTTAGTAATTTCTTGGGCTACTAGTTCTACTACTACTTCTACTTAATTAGAGATGCACTGTGTAACTTTTCTAATGGGTCTGTCACCTGCTTTTCTCAATGGAGATGTTATTGCTTTGTTTGGAATGTTCCACAGTATGACATTAAACAGCACTACTTTACATTTATTCATTTACAGGTGTTGTTATTGCTCAGAAAGACCTAAAAGCCATTCTGACTGTGAGCAGGGTCGCCTCTCCACAGATCTGACCTGTAACTTGATCTGGTTTGGTCTCCTTGAAGATAGAAACGTTTAGTAACATCCTGAAACATTCCAAAGCAATAACATCTTCATGGAGGAAAAACATTTGATGGACCCTCCGCCAGAGAAGTTACACAGTGCAGCTTTAATATTATTCAGAAGTAACGTTGCTCTTATTCATGTTCAGTTTTTGGCTGCTCCACCCACCTCTGCCGCTGATTAAGAACTGCCAATCCTGAGCCAGTATTCAGACGCGAGTGGCAGAGACAATGTGGTCGTGTGCGCAGCCAGGAGCGAGGCTTATGTCAGTCCTATGTGTTCCTCCAGCACCGAACAATGGAACAGAGACGA
>KN516283.1:0-22536 GCA_000787155.1 Scartelaos histophorus
TTAAGATGAGACTTAAAACACTCGACATACCAGCAAAGTTACATGGTGCACCTTTAAGGCTCTAAGTAAATGGGTAAATATGACCTAAAAAAATAATTAAATAACACAGCAGAACGTCTGAAAGTTTTGTAGTAGTTTTGGAAGGCCACTGTATACAACTGCACGACTGAATATAGTCAAGGACATGAGTGATTATAACGTCCAAACACTACAAAAGAAATCAAGGAGACCAGTGCTTTAACGGCAAGAAAGGGACTGCACACTCCGCCCAGAGCTTCTTCTTCTTCTCCTCTGTGTGCTCGAGGTAAACATACACAACACAACATCATGTCCCCACACACAGAGCTGCAGAGGAAATAAACTAAACCCCAAAGTTGAATCAGAGCCACTAGAGCCCAAGTCTGAGTCGGAGCCACACTCCACTTATGCACGTTCCGTTCTTTCTATCAACCACTTGTCCATTTCCTCTAATACAGCTGAAGTTTGTGTAAAAAGAAGAAAGAAAGAATGAAACCAAGGCAGTAATAACATGGTTTGCTATACAGTACGCTCTCTGTTGGAGATCTAAATGCTTTATCCTGTACAACCAACTCAGTGATTTATTCTAATAACCTTTAATGGACTCAGTAAATCGACTTGGACTTTTCTCATCTTTGATATAAACCAGGCCACACGGTTCATAAGCACTTAAAATGCTCTTTCACCCCCACACACACTTTCACTTTCATGCTAGTTTGTCATTTCAAATTATACACTCCCCACTGTTGCCACCAGGGCATGTCAGAAGTCCTTATAGAACACATGTGATGCTTTTGTGTGGTATTGTACTCAGGTTCGGCATCACCTGCAGAAAAAAGTAAAAAATATTGTATGTTAAGAGTAGTACCCCCATTTTCTAAAGTGCTTTTAAGTCAGTGCTATTTTGTAAGGTGCATTAGTGTCAAGGCAACATGACCAAACAATCCAGTGATGGTTTATGGGCTAAAAACTGCATAGGAGAAGTCTAGAGTTTTAACTACGGCACAGATGAATGACCGATATGGAAATGGTGCATTTTTGAGATTCAGAGAAGTTGACTTTGAATTTAGTGGATAAATAATGTGACGAGGGGACATTATAGCATGGTTAAAAGGTCAGGTTCTTTAAAAGGGGATAAAACTAATGCCTAATGAAGAGATTGGCTTCAACAAATTCCCAGTGAACCTTTTACCATGGAGATTCAATTCAGTTCAATTTATTTTTGTATAACTCAAAATCATAACAACAGTTATCTCAGCGGGCTTTACAAAATTGTTAAATTAGCAAACAGAGATGTCAGAGAATGAAGCAGATTAAGAAAAATAATAATCATAATTACTAATTAAATAATAATTCAAAAATACAGAATGTCCAACAACAAGCAGGCAAATGGATAATTGTCCCAGCATCTCCTGTCCTTAGACCCTCCTTCTTCGGCAAGGAAAAACTCAAAAAAAAAAAAAAAAACAAAAAAACCGAGAAACCTCAGGGAGAACCACAGTGAAGGAGAGATCCACTCCCATGGATGGACAGGCAAGGCATAGACGGACATATTCACTGCCAAAAAGGTTGTAAATCTGTAGGCCAAAACTATTGGCAGAAGGAAACTACTGATCTAACAGGACGAGGACAGATTAATCCAGGACATGAAGGAAGAGGCTATTGTTTTTGTGGAGTATTTCACAGTATGACAATTAACTTATCAATCTTGCATTTACTGAGATGTCTAACTTTAATGCCACACTGTTGAACATCTCCTGTAAAGCAATGACCATAGATGCATGCAGAAAAGTTACACAGTGCACATTTACGTGTTCGTTTGAGCACCCAGTACAAATTCATAAAAAAATAAACCCATAAAGTAGCTCCAGTATCGATTCAGTTCCAATGCCGTATTATAGAAATGGGATCAGTGTTATTGTGCTTTCAGGAAGTCATCTATTCCCATAAAGACGAGCTGTGTTAGAGTCTTTACCCTGCTGAGTCAGAGAGGTGCCGAACATCATCCATCAAAGGAATCCTCCTGGAACTCTCCTTTTTCTCTTTTTATTTCACTAGCTCACTCTTTTTTTCTATTAAATTTATTAGATATATATACGAATTATTTTATACCTAGAACACTGGAGATGTTTGAGCTGTGCACTTCACATACATACGTCATTTCACTCTGTTGTTCTGTGTTATAACTGACATTTTTGGTGAAACTGAGTTATTTATATATCCTTATAATTGTTCTGTATACTTTTATCAATAATGCTGAAGACTTTGGTTAATGTTTTAGGTTTATATTAGCAAAAAACACGTTCCCTGATTGCATTGTGCACCATTAGAGCGTTAAACCTCAATAGAACCTTATAATTTTATGGGTTAATTCAGTATTTTACAGAAAAATAACTTGTTGGTGGACATTTTTCAAATAAATTCCACCACAAACCACCAAAAGAAGGAAGAAATCATGGAATCTACCAGTGATTCAGATATCAAACGCCAAGTTGTGTGAAAATTCAACACCTAAGATCACCTTTATGGTTCTCGCATGCAAAAAGAAAGAAAAAATGTGAGAAATAAACTACAGTGCGTTGACCATATCACGACTGATGCACTTGTTTGTTTGGTCCTGTTCAGGAGCAGATATGAAATGTTTTGCCAACAAAATTGTAACTATGAGTGTTTGTAAGGACTCGGAAAGTGCCACCGTTTTATTTGACTCGTATCTCAGAAAACAACTGATCCAAAGTGAAACACAAAATTCTTATTCACACCGTGGCAATTTGGTCAATAGGCTAAATTTGTTTTTTATCAAAGACGGCCTTTTGATTGCAGTTATTTTCTGAGGTGATTTGAGGGCTTCTCTTCTGTGACATGGTTTTATTCACGATCGTTATGCAGACTGGAGTTTCCTTTGAAAAGCAATGTGTATATATAAAGGATGGCGGTGGTTAGTTACTTTTATTATCAAGAATCACACATAAATATGTCTTTAGTATAGTTTAAGTGTGTGTAACAGATTTTTATGATTTTCTAATTTTGACTTTATTTTTATATAGTGTTTTTCCACCTTCAGTGCACCCTGTTTCCTGAGAAATCTTTAATTTTCTCCAGGTACATTTGCACAAATTGGTTTCACAATAGACTCATTGGTTTCCTAGCATACCAATCACATAGCCAAATCACTGTCTTTATTTTTTTCACTGTTCATTCCCTGTGCAGACAATAGATACTCAAAATTTTAAGTAAAAAAAAAGCCCTGAAATACCAAGGTACCATTAAGCATTTTAGAAGCCAAATGAAGCCACATTAATGCAGGTTATTTCATCTTAAGGAACCATTTTACTTCTCTAAATCTGTTTTTTGCCTCCCGCTTTTCCTGATTTGTGCGGCAAATCTGAATACTATAATATAATAATTTATTCCAAAAGCAAAATCGCACTAATGAATTTGACGTTGGCACCGCATTACGAATGGACCCTCATTAACCTCCGACGGACAAAAGAAACGAGACGCACGATTTTAGTTTTCTCTCCCCTGCGCTATTACGAGAGTGACGCAAAAAAACCAGTGGAAACGGATGTGAAATCGAACGGCCGTCTCGCTTCTGATTTCGAGGAATTGTTCAAGGACAGACTTTTGTGTTGAATGGAGCCATGAAGTAGAAATAGAGTAACACATGTTCTCACTAGTAATTTCCATGTAAATGCTATAATCACACTTTTAGTTACCGCGCTATTTTCATCTTATGCTGTAAAGGAAAAAAGGGGTTAAAAAAAGAGACAGAGGGATAGAAAAGGAGGGAGAAAAGATGGAAAATATTAACATTACAACAGCTCAATGGCTAAAGCATAAACTATTCAATCCCATTATGGAGTTATCGCACTGAAACAGACTATACTATGAAGATACAAGAAATAAAAATAACTGTATACATGGATCATATTTATTTATTCATTTATTTGTATGCAAAATTTATGTGTTATTATTACTCTTATCTACAATGTTCCACAATAGGGCATTAAATATATTGATCTAGTTCATTAGGATCCTTAAGCCTTGATCAGTCACCACATTGGACTAATTTTAAGGTTTGTGGCTGATTTTTATTACTTTTTCCCCTTAAATATATTGACAACTAATCAAAATTTCAACTTTCTCATCCCCCTTAACCTCACTGTCAGTTTAATTGACACATAAGAGCTTCTCAGTTCATCTCGTCCTCCCCAAAGTCTCATAGATGTGATTGGCCTCCACTCTGGGTACAGAAACTAATGCATAATGTGGAACTGCCAAGTCATAAATTAGCCTGTGCACTTACTTTACATTTCTCCAAAAGCCAAAGATGGAGTTTTGTAAATAATCATGATATTGGCATCTGCTGAAGTTTGTGGAGCTGAATAACCGCCAATAACTTTCAGGCTGTCGGCAAGAAGTGATTATCCATACGGAATATTGAGTTACACAAGTTCGTCAATAAGAGATTCCAAAATACTTATATGAAAATATCAGTTTTTATAATGTTTGAACTGCTTTATACTGTATTAACTCCACATAATGTATCACAAAAGCTTTTCTCAGTTGTCCTTATACTCACTGATTTGAAGTTTGTTTTGCCTCTCAAGTTATAAACCCCTTCCCTCTCAAATAATTATGATAATTTTTGGTAAAGGTTAACTTTGTCTTCAGTTTTTTAAGAGTTTTTTAAGAGTTTTTTAAGGAGTAATTATTTAGTATACAAAGTGTCTAACAAAATGAGTTGCCACTTTCTCTTATCTTTAGATTTGTCGTAACTTGTAATGTTATTTGGGGCTTGGTGGGTGTGAGAAATGATTTCTTGTTAATATCCTTATAATCTGTGTTCTTCTAAGGGGTCTGTCAAATTTCCTAATCTGTGCACAAAGACAAAGAGGCAGCATTTAGAGTGACACAGACATGCAGAGACAGGGGTTAAAAATATATGGAACCTGTTGCTTCAGTGCAAGGTCGACACAAGGGGAACCTGGGATATTTGTGGAAGTTCGGGCAGGTTCAAAGTATAGCCATATATGTACGGTTTAAAGACTGGGGTGTTCAGGTTATTTTCAAGCTGTAAACCATACCAAATATGGAATCCAAGTCATTTAAAGAAAGCTGACGTCTGCCAAAATGGCAGTATAAACGTGGAGAGATGTCAGGGGACTCTAGAGATGTAACTGGACAGTCCCCAGGGTGTACCTGTACTTTCTGCCTAAACCAAATAAATATTAAGTTGCAACTGGACTTCTGGACTCTTGTTTTCATCGCCTCCAAGGAAAAGCCGACATGGGGCAGCAGTGAGAGACAGAACAAAAGATGCCAGAATATTTCACAAAGTAGCAGCAAGTCCGCTCTAATATAATCCACAGTAATGGAGAGTCCCAGAAGAAATTCTAAACTTAATGTTCTTGAAAAATGAAATTGTCTCATAGAGTAGAGTTAACTAATCAGCATTTAGTGAAAACAATTCGCATCCATCACGAACTAGGAGGTACCTGTATGTGTAGAGATACATTGGCTTCACTGGCAAAAAGTAAAGATGGAACTTTTTCAGGTTGATGCTGTTATTCCCTTATAAAACATATACTGAAATCTATGCATGTACATAAATGATAAGGATTTGTCAGATATAGAAATAATTTGAGACTTAAGATTTCAGTCGCTAAAACAATAAAAAAAAAATCAAATATTATATTATATGTTCATTTCAATTCAATTCAACTTATTTTTGTATAGCCCAAAATCATAACAACAGTTATCTCGGCGGGCTTCACAAAATTGTTAATTTAGCAAACACAGATGTCAGAGAATGAAGCAGAATAAGAAAAAAAATAAAAATAATTAGTTAATAACTCAAAAATACAGAATGTCCAACAACAAGCAGGCAAATGGATAATTGTCCCAGCATCTCCTGTCCTTAGACCCTTCTTCTTCGGCAAGGAAAAAAAAAAACAATGGGAAAAAAACCGAGAAACCTCGAGGAGAACCACAGTGAAGGAGAGATCCACTCTCATGGATGGACAGGCATAACCACAGTGGGAGCGATCCACTCCCATGGACTCCCATATATGTTATAAAATTTTTTCCTCATCAAAAACATACCTGGAGTTGTGTTTTGTTTCATTCAAACCCTGCAAATACAGCCTGTATAGTTCTTCTCTGACCTGGAAAACACTCTGTTCCACCTTGTGATGTCAAGTGGTAATAAAGGAAGTGCTCCACTGTGTTTTTAGACTCCATACACCTTCACAAGAATTATTATTTGGATCATTTTAGACCATCTCTATCAAACAAAAGGTAAACAAAGCCTATTTATGTGAAAACTACTGCTTCATGACATCACAAAGTGGAATTGAGCATTTTGAGCTCTGAAGATGCAGACAGCCTAATATCGCTGGATTACTTAAAAATGTGTGAATGAAACAAAACACAACTCCAGTTTTTGAAGAGGTACTGACATTATAAAATGGCTAAAAGCTCACAAGGATCAATTTCAGTATAAGACCTTTAAAAATTGTCCAGTGGAGAGTATTTCTTGTGCTAGTCTGAATCCAAGATAAAGCAGATTGGATTAAGCAGGACATAAAAGCATCTCTCAGTAATGAATATTTTCTACTGAACTCGAAAAGACAGAAAAAATTGTGAAACAGATGAACTTTTTATAATGCATCTTCAGTCTCCGGGCCAATATTAGCTCACGGTATCTCCTTACCCCTTGTCTAATTGTGTTCAGTGAAAAGTTATGGTTCTGGCCCCCGACAAGTCCCCAGTCTCCAATAAAAGTCCTGACCAAGCACGACCTAATTACACTGTGGTGAACGCCCCAGGAGACTGCTTAATGTAGCTGTGCCGAGTCCCCCCTTCTAAAACAACTTGTCAGGACTCAGTGTTTTCTTACGTTGGTTGTTTCCTGTCTATTTGTGTGTTTATGTGGGACAAACCGGGCATTTATCATAAAAAAGGCCCGTTTTAGTAGTTGTGAATAAGCCGTGAGGTAATATTAAGCGCCTCTGCCTTCTATTCTCATCCGTCCCATTTGGTTTATTCGGTGTGAACTTGTTCTGGAGTGACTGATGATGTCTGGGCTAGATTAAAACTCTCATATCCACACACTTTCCTTCCTTGACCCCTTTACTCCACTTGAATGAATTTCTTATCAGAATAAACTGTTGTCCATGCTTTTTATGGTTTATATTATACTATTTTCTAATCATGTTTCCTCATCACAAACATACCTGGAGTTTTGTTTTGTTGCTTTCACACATTTAACATACAAACTATTTATTTAGTTTAAGTTCTTCTCTCAAACTGAAAAAACTGCTCCATCTTGTGACGTCATGTGGTAACACAGGAAGTGCTCCACTGCGTTTTTAAACTCTATACGCCTTTACTAGAATCATTTGGATAACCTCACACCTGGAATTTCCTATTTCTACTGAAATAAAGTTAAAAGAGGTTAACTGAGGGCATGGTGTTCATAACTGAATTGTTAAATCCCTTTTTTTCCACCATATTTTACTCTAAAAAAACTAAACAAAAAAAAAAAATGCAGTGAAGGAGAGAAGGCAACATGCATATACAAATATTTTGCAAATATAAGTAGCTTAAATAGTACATCAATATGTCCAACTAATCTAAACAAAGGGTTACAAAATTAACTTTATTGCCACTTAATGTTACAATGTTCAATCTGTATGTTAGACTTAAGGCTAAAGTTGCTGCAGTTCTTTGAAAAAAATAAAAAAAAAACCTCACACCCAGATTCACACATGCAGGATTCAGAAATGTCACACTTCCTTAAGGTAAAGTCATCACTGAAAGAGAAGATTATCAACTTTAAGAAACTGCTCTGCCCTTGTTTAGCTAACGTCATTCTGCTTTCGGGTTTGGACTCATACTCAAAGGATAAATTTCCACTGCTTCAAGCCTGTTCTATCAAATAAAAATGGTTTCTGAAATGTCCATCCAGGTGACCATCAGCGAAACCTCCTCTACAATGAATCACTGCTGGACAAATGAAAGGATTACACCATCTGTCTAAAGGCAAATGGGAAAAAAAGAGTCCACTTAGCTGACCTCCACTTCAATTTGGCCAATTTACGTCAGTGTCACGATGTTACATAAACAGAACCACGGAGCAGAATCGCGTGATATTGGCTGACGCTGAATAGCCAAATCATATCTGTTTCTCCATTTTTCTAACTCCCGGCTGCTTTCTGTTGTCTGCGCTCCTGCCCTCCAACCTCCACATTGTCACATTTGTCTCGGCTCCTCTCCTACCCATCTGTGTCCTTTACTTTTCCACTTTGTACCACTTTCCCCCAAATTTCCTCTCGCTACCTTCTCTAATCACGCTGGAGCTGAATAAAACCCCATTACACCCTGACAGACTCTCACCAGATGAATGGAGCAGATGAAAATGTCAAAGCTGCTGTTGTGTATAATTTGCATCGGAGCATTTTCTATGTGCTATTACGGCTGAGTCATATTTTTCCAATGCAACGCTTCCAATACTTAAGTTGTTTTGGCAATTTTCACTAACATAAAAACCATTAATGGCCCTCGGAGTGGGGAAAAAGACCGATATTTAGTAGAAAACATGAGTTGAACATTTACGTATGAAATTGTCGGCGCTGTAGTCAAAATTTTAGTCAAATAAGACGTAATCACCTACCCTGCAGCTCAGAATATTGCTATAGTTTGTACCTTTGACAGCTAAACTTCACACACTAAACCTATGAAAGGAGATATAGGTAAAGCTGTGTATTCTATTCTTTTCTATAGTTTTCACAAACCGTTTGGCAAATCCAGAGTTATTTCTATGTATTTCTATGCCTGGTCCTCACGTGTTCTTTCCTGACCGGTCAGTCCATTCTACATTCCAAAAATAGACCATAAAGTGTGAAAATCCTCATCCAAACGTGAGATCCAAGCAGCAAATTTGTATTACGTGTCCCTCAAGTGCAGAAGATATCTCCAAAATCTCCAGCTTCTTTTACCTTCAAGAAGTAAAAGTTTGGTCCAAAAATCTGCTATTTCTTCATTCTTTAAGTCAATTTTGATCCTGTTTTTTATGCAGCTGCAGGCGTGCTTGTTTTCAACGCAAACAGAGCTAGCGTCTCTTTGATTGGTTAATCCACCTGTCAGTCACACCTCTGAAATCAGGGGTTCAGGAAAAGACTCCAGATCCACTCCCCTTTGTACTGGCTGGTCAAGAAACTCCCCTTTTGTTACGTCGCGAGTCAGAACCAAGCGTGACCGTGCAATCAGACTTGTTGATTTCCGTGAGCAACAAAGGAGCTCATTTATTATCATTTGTTGCCATTTACAACAAATGATAATAAATGAGGCGGCACGATAGCTGAGTGGCAACACTCATGCCTCACAGCAAGAAGGTTGCGGGTTCGATCCCCGGGTTGCCCGGGCCTTTCTGTGTCGAGTTTGCATGTTTCCTCCCCGTGTCTGGATGGGTTTCCTCCGGGTGCTCCGGTTTTCCCCATCAACCAAAAACATGCAACACCCTATGAACAGTGTACAACAAGGGACCGGCAGGGAGTCCCTCCCTCCTGTGGGCTCACCACCTGCAGAGGGGTTCATAGGGTTTGGGTCTGGTGCATAGAGTAATGGGCAGCATGCTGCCCCCGCGACCGTGCATAGAGATGGGCAGCATGCTGCCCCCGCGACCCAGCCGGATTAAGCGGGAGAAGATGGATGGCCATTTACAAACAAACTAAAACAAAATTCTCTCACCTCACATTAACAGTGGTTAGTGCTTCTCATTGATTCTGCAGAAATCCGCAAGATTTTTCAGCGATATTTTTCCCCCCTTTCTTTTCTCCTTGTAACCAGCCATATTTGTTTGACAGGGACCATGCATGCCCCTGATTGGCAAATCCACCTGTCAATCACGTCCATCTGAAATTTTGGAGATTCACCAGTCACCAGACTCATACTCATACATTACTGGAAGAGTGTATATTTTCGTTACAGGGTTTTCACAGCCATGTCATATAGCCACATAAACTTTCTCATGAGTACAGTTTTTTACAATTAGATTTTGCCAATTTTGCCACTTTACATTGCATTATATGTGGAAAAAATACTTCACTTTTAATTCAATTTAATAGTAACTCTTTAGCTAATATAATGAATCCAACTGATTGTTATTTACAGTAGTCTTAAAAGACTTGTATTATGCTATTTTCTGGTCCATGTTATAATGTCCCTCATCAAAAACATACTTGAAGGTGAGTTTTGTTTTATATTCACATGTTTAACCTATTGTAATCCCACCGCACACATCCAGATGCACAGTAGCAGCCTCCTCCCCCTCAGCCCTCTCCTCTTTGCGACGTTATAACATCAGTGAACCACCCACACTGAAGAAGGCTCTACTCCAACTATGAAACCAAACGTATTTATAATTCAACATACTGTCACAGCGCCCCTCTAGACTTCCTTTTTTCTCTCATCTCCTCTCACCTGCATCCTCGCTCCTTCCCTCACCCCCTCCTCTTCATCACAGTTTCCTTGTCTCCGTGGTATCGTATAGAGTTGCAGCATTAGCGGTCCATATTGTTCTTATGTGGGGTTTTGGGCCGGTGAGGAGTGTGGACTGTGGAAGACCAGGGCGGCCTTCAGTCCCCCACACCACTGTCTCTGGTTTGATCTATTAGATTTTCAGATGTGACAGAACCTGCTCCAACCTTGAAGTCATGATGCAATATTGTGCTATAGTAAATGGTCGATAGGTGTCTGTACTTGCGTTGGCCTTGTTTAAATGGTGCTATAAGTATTCTCAGTACCGTATTTTTCGGGCTATAAAGTGCACCGGATTATAAGGCGCAGTATCAAATAATATGTCAGTTGTGTCATTGTCCACACATAAGGAGCATCAGATTATAAGGCACAATAAGAGAAACAAAACGCGTGTCGGATAAATCGAACTTTATTCAGGTCATTTACAATAACTCTCAGTTGTAGCTAACACAAAAATACAAGTTTAACAGTTGGTGATTTCGCATCAACCATGCCCGGATCCCACTCAACATTGTTCAGTTTTAACACAAAAATACAAAACCTGAAATCTGCATGGTGCATGTCTCTTAACAGGTGCATTTTGGGTCCTTGTACAGCACACGGCAGAACTACCGGTATGTTGCACAGTCGCCCTATATGTCGCCAACATATTACTCCTCCTGACTCGCCCACTAATACATTATTAGCCGTAATGTGGACAATGTAAAATCGGTTGCAGGTTAAACACAACCAAAGGTCACACATAAAGCCACTGTTGATTTTTGAGAAAATGTAATGATTTTAGATGCGCCTTAGAGTCCAAAAAATACGGTAAGTTTAAAATACTAATACTTTCTAATAAAGAAATGTCATGAATATTGCATGTGCATAATTTCAAACAATTAGCTTAATTAGAAACTTTACTGTTCTGCGTTATTTTACTCCATATTTACTTCTATTGTTAGACCAATGCAGATTTTAAAATGCTAAAATAAGCCTACATTAACCTACGTTATTTATGTCTTCTGGCACCATAGTGTGATAAATGAGTTTACCAGAAGTGACTCAGTTGTTTGTCAGGTTCTTCCAAAGATATTTTGTTTACTTTTTTAGGTTGCGTCTCTATAGACATTTGGGATGTACTGCTGCAAACTCAAAACTCTGTTTACTGTTTAAAACTTTTTATACTTTTGGAACATTTTATTGTCCAATATAGATGTACCCTAACCAAGCTATTTCCTCTTGTGAAGAAGTCTAACTCTAAAAAGTGTCACATTGAGATTCTAACACTGATGTTTCTTCCTGTCTCTTCATCCGTCTCTTGCTCTTTTAATTAACTATATTGTGTCCATGTATTGCTGGGCCACTGTGATGTTTTTTTTTCTCCTTTCACTTTATATTTCGTGGTTCACTTTTGAATCCCTGCTGTCTCCCTTTGTTGCCTTTACACTCTGCTCTTTCATCCTCCTCTGCTCTACTCTGTCGCTCTCCTCCGCCAACTCCCGCTGACTTTCACATCTCCTCATTTTCTCATTGTCACTGTCTCGCTGCTTTGTTTTGATGTGACCAGAAAATTGTGCATTAACAAGATGCAGGATAAACAAAATCCAGGATTGTGCCATCAGAGGCGACAATTTCATCCCAGATTTGTCTATAGGCAGTAAAAAGTGCTTTGACTACACTTTGGAAAATAGAGCAGTTTGGCTCATAGTGTGACTGGTAATACACTCCTTTAGGCCTGATAATAAAATACTGTGGCTGTGCACTTCTGCTCTAGAGAAACTTCTATTTACCATCTAATGTTTAGTAAGTTTTTGGATATTGCATTGTCTGGTCTGGTTAGTAGTGAGAGTGGAGACTGATGGGAATACCAGGTAATCATGAACACTGCTGTTGTGTCCTTAGGCAAGATACTGCAAGATTCAAATGATTTTATTGTCACTGTTATAGAAAACAACACAATTACAGTCAGGGCATCGAGCACTGCGTAGTATAACCCAATAAATAGTCCTAGGGCAAACATGAGTACAGTAATGACATCCAGTGGAGCACATATGTAATACGAGACTTAGCAGCAGCATCCTTTTCTTGTTAATGTGGGATTGGGAATGTGTGAGTGAGTAAATGGTGATGGCTGAAGGGGTCAGTCTCTTTTAGGGCAGCTTTGGCTACAGATGATTATAATGCAGAGAGTGAAGTGAATGATTAGAGAGAGATACAGATAGATAAACATTTACTCTGCACTTCTCAGTTGCCTTTGTGTCCCTGTCAAAGATCTCAGTGCAGTTTAACATGAGGTCAGGCAGGGTCCCCAGATCTGTGCCAGGGCAGTTTGAGGAATAGAAGAGCCAAATGTGCCCCTCCTGTGTCCTGTAGCATCACAGGAGCATCTACCGGAGAACCAGGTGAACATAACTGGAACGGCCTCAACTCTTACTCTGCTCTGTTGTTGCGGTTTGTGATGAAATGGACCATTCCCTCAAATTATTTATTTTAGAAGATCTCTGCATATGAAGATCTTCATGTAGAGTGTTGAAAAGCAAAATATAAATCAAATGCCCAATAATCACTCAACCTGTTCCTCTCTTTGCTTCCCTCATCATTTAAGATGATGATGATGTGGTCCAAAGTCCCAAGAGAGAATAAACCAACCCAGACATGTCAGAATATTCAAAGTGCAAACAGAAAGGCCTCACTTTATCCAGGATCTTATTGCTGTGGGTGAGTCCAGTGCTACCCAGCCACCTTTGTGGGTAACAGTGAAATAAAATCAGTAGTTCTATAGTTTACTTTAGTTTTCTGTGTGTTGTTATGGCTGCTTCTGGAGAATTCACATTTACAACATTTATAATCATTTTAGACCTATTAAGAAACATATAAATCCACAAGTAATTTTTGAAGATATCTGCTTGTATGTCCTTGCCAGTTTAGCAGAGGGTCCTTTAAATCCTCAATGAAACAGCAAAGACATGTTATCCTTATCACACACCTTACATTGCCTTTTAAAGAAATGTCTCTATACTCCTAAAATATCAAACCAACAGTTGTTTCTGGAGGTGGGGAAGACTAAGGGCCACTTTATCTTCTCTTGGCCCTGGCAGGATCTATACTATTGAGAGCAAGATGAATACAGCCAGGCGGCAGGAAATTTTTAAGATGAATCTGAGCCTTCCACTTGGATAATGAGGAGAAATCAGGCTGTGCTACAGGGTACAGCCACCAACACACAACGGAAAGCGTTTGTTAGCCTAACCGGAAGAAATACTCTTGTTAAATGGGCTGTGTTAAGCTTTGAAAGTTTTTCTAAACCACAGAAGGGGGCAAAGGTGTTTATCTGTTGTGCAATTTTGAGAGTGAAAAACTAAAAACATGATGCCAGCCGACTAGAGAGCTTTTCAAACCAATCTTCTCTGAGTAATTTGCCCAAATTGTTGCATCATAGTTAAAATTCAGGACTTCTCCTATGGAGTTTTTAAGCCCATAAGCAATGACTGGGCCTATTCTGCAAAGCACTGATGTTTCCTAATAGCTTGATTTGTTTATTATTTTTTCTTTTTCTGTCCAGTCCCGTTACTGACTTTAAAGGACCTCTAATGTCAAAATGCCTACCGTATTTTTCGGGCTATAAAGTGCACCGGATTATAAGGCGCAATAAGCGAAACAAAACGCGTCTCGGATAAATCGAACTTTATTCAGGTCATTTACAATAACTCTCAGTTGTAGCTAACACAAAAATACAAGTTTAACAGTTGGGCGCACTGTTAATTTTTGAGAAAATGTAATGATTTTAGATGCGCCTTATAGTCTGAAAAATACGGTAACTGAAAATGGAGTTGTAGCGTGCGTTTTCCAAATGTAAACATTATTGTAAGTCAGAAATAGCGAAATAACTATCTGAAGGTGACCAAAAGTATGTTTAAATTGGTATTAAAGTCATAAGAATGCAGTAAAATATGTTCTCTGAGTGTAGCAAACCTCTGCATACATCTAGAGATAATTACAGATTCTTTTGCCCAGTGTTAATGAGCTCACAAACACATTCACATTGATATGCTGTTGCCAGGGAAGGGAGAGGGATTTCATGGCCCTGGGCAGATTGTGTAAACAGAATCACAGACAATGACACATTTGATTAATTAAACTGTGTCACTATTTTGCTTCCGTGACAGGCCTGATGTTGTTGAGTGTCAGACTTGCAGAGCTCAGCAGTGGGGTGCACTTTGTTGTTTTTTAATGTGCAGACATTTATAATTCACTTCATAAATCCTTCCTTATCTGTCATGCACAAATCTGACTGTTAAGCAGCAGAACCAGCAGTTTTCAGCAGTCATTAACATTCCCTGGGGGATGTTAACTAGAAGCACTACTCTCTCCTACTCAAGTTAATCTAATTTTATTTTAACACAATTTGACTAGAACTAGGTGACTTGGTTGGAACTAGAGCAGGTGAGATGATTTGTGCACTTAAATAGGTCTCTCACACATCACATTACACTCACAAACTAGCTAGCAATAGACGATGTACATTTGTATTAATCACAAGTTCCTGAAAATGTGCTGTTTTTCTATTTTTTCTGGAGTTTTCCTTGAGATCTTAAACCGTCTGTGTTTGCTGTGTGTGCATTGTGTCGCCATGTTAACTACTGAACATGCTGCCAGTAGAGATACATGTAGAACACCCCCAGCGTGAATGAATGAATGAAAAATGAATGGAAAGCCCAGAAACACATCCACACTGTATTATTGAATTGCTAATTTTGTTTTACCTTCTGTCGCAGTATCTTGATATCAGGTGATATTCATAGGTTTCTGCCTAAGGATTTCTTCCTTGCAACAGTCAGGAATTCAAATCAACATATTATATTTTTTGAATAGGGAACATTTTTAAATTATTATTTGTAGTTGGGCATCCAAATGTAGTTTTAAAGGTGTACTATGGCATGTTTTCTTTTTCTGTTTGACCTGTTGATGGCTTTTTTTCTGCCATGTTGCACAGGATGGCATTAAATTCTATCTTGCAACACAAAATACCCTGTAAAACCTGAATTTGTGAGCTGACTCCCCTCTCCCCAATTCTTGGCCTAGTGACATAACCTGTATATTCTCGATAGAGATAGATATGTTTAATGGCATACTGTGAATGTTCCAGGCAAAGCAATAACATTTCCATGGTGACAAGCCGGTTGCAGAGCATCCAACAGAAAAGTTACACAAAGAATCCTAAGAAAAGTTACACAGAGAGTGCAGCTGTGCTTGGATGAAGACTGGCGTAGCAAAACTATAAGAAGATGATTTGAAAATGTATTGGAATGTTGAGAGGAAGTGATTGCACATACTGCAACCGTCACACATGTGTTGGTTATGTTCTATAAAATGATATGATAGAAATCCATGCATATTTGGGAAATCCCTGCATATTAGCTGTAGTTGAGCATAAAATAAGTATTCATGAACTCTCAGTTGAGTCCAGTCATATATATAGAGTCGTGTCTGTGAATTTGTATTCATAGACGTAGACTCTACTGTCAAAAATACATCATCACTTCACAGCTTCTCAGGCATTATTTACTGAGGAGAAGAAACATCGATCGAGATGCCGGACTTTTGTGCCACATACCGACTGAACCAGGACTAAAACACCACAAAACCAGGTCTAAAGCAGGTCTAAACCAGGTCTAAAGCAGGTCTAAACCAGGTCTAAACCAGGACTGAACCGCAGCGTCACACTTTGTGGACGCCCCACTCCACAGGCTCGGGGTTCTTTCTCTCTCTCAAGTCCAAGATTAGTCCTGGTTTAGTACTGGTTTAGTCCTCCTGGTTCAGTCCTAGGATCAGTCCTGGTTTAGTCCTGGTTCACTGAACCTGCATCTCAATCGATGTTTGTTCTACTCAATAAATAATGCCTGTGACGTGATGAGGTATTTTTGACACTAGAGTTGCGTCTGTAAATTTGTATTTGTACTGAAAAAAGCGTAATCAACTGGACTTATTTGAGAGTTTACAAGTATGTATTTTATGCTCAACTACAGCCAAATATGCACAGATTTCCTATATATGCACGACTTTTTATCCTATCCACACGACTATTTCTTAAAGCATTTGTACTGCATAACTTTGGTCATTTAAAGACGCATTCTGAAATCTTGATGTATGGTGTAGTTATTTTTATAATGCATGTAATGAAAAAAAAAAACGTTCTTTGTGACTGGACAAAACCATTTTGGCTTTTGTTTTCTGTAGAAAAAACATGATTATTTTATTTGGCATTTTAGTTCAGGTTTACTTTATGTGAGAAATATTGCTCATACTAGCACGAGCTGTTCTTTGCCTAAGTAATGTGGTTGTGGGTGTATTTTTATTAATTAAAAAAGAATAGAGTACGATCTGGTGAAGTTGCACTATAATCTGAAATTAAATACAATAAAATTATTTTTATTTTTCTTCTAAAGCCAGTTCCTGTTCCTGAGAAATTTGTTCACCAACAACAATGGCAATACAACTTTTTCCTAATTTTCCACATTAAAGTAAACCTTGTCATTTTTTTAGCAAGTTTTAGTTGGTTAAGAAGTGTATTGTAAGTCTAGCATTTTTTTTTTTTTATGGATTATGGGCCTAATACTGCCCTCGGTCTTAGCACTAGCGCAAGTGTAGAGCTCTAAACAAAAGAGGTGCTGTGCCCATAGACTGCATAAAAAAGTGGACTAAGCGAGTGTGATTTCAACCATAGCGTTCAGCGCCGCTCATATGAGGCTCCCCATGCCAGGTTCTATGTTATAAACAAGATTTTTTGACAGACAAAATAAAAAAAAAACAAACAAACTTCTGCATCATGTAGAGCAGGTCAAAATGACGAGGCTCACAGCAGCAGTTTGTCAGCTTACGGAGGCGATGTCAAACAAGAGTCCAGGAGACTTGATGTAGTTGCGTATGGTTTCTTTAATTCTGACTCAAGCAGTTGCAGATACAGGTCTTCATTCAGATGACTTCAACAGGTCTGTCATACACCGTCTCTCTCAAACAGTGGTATCATCCCCCCTTTATACCCCATCTTGGCTGCCTGAAGAGCATTCTTGCTTTGAAGTACGAATTGTCTTCCAATTTCCAGTACCAATTGTTTTACAATCCCACCATTTATTTTACAGCACCCTTTGCCCTACAGCAACTTGTGGTTATCCTATAATTATGCAATAGTAGCATCGTTAAGAGTGCCCCGAGTCTAAACCGATCCATATCAGCAGGATGCTCTTCAGTACAGCTGGTTACACTTTTAACCCCTGTGATGACCACACATTCACCTTTCCCTGGTTACACTTAACCCCTGTGATGACCACACATTCACCTTTCCCTTCAATTCATGTGTCAACCATACATTTGCTAGTTTCTTTAATATTACCCCTTTTAACATCACTAATACACCCAGGATACATATAATATTGAAATTCTAAAAAGATATTTCTCACAAGTTACAGAGAGAGGAGCGACAAGGTCTTAATGTAGGTCAATTAGAGCCAGAGTCAGAAGGAGCCGGAAGATCTTCCTGGAGCACTTACTATTTGGCATGCGGCAGCTAGTGCATTAGCTATGTCCATTCATATATATGGTCTATGGCCATGCCTGAATATCAGGTGGAGTGGAGCAGGTGTGGCGCATTCATTGAATTGCCAGAATCATAAAAAATATCCAACTAGTTCACTGAAAAACAACATGTAACATGCATCATATGCTTAAAATTTATAACATGTTCATGTGCTGTGCGGGATGTTCATGCACCGTCCAGATGCACTCCTGTAGCAGAGCACAGCCCCTCGCCCACTTCCTATATCTGCTCAGCACTACTCTATAATTTGGTTTGATCTGGAGCTTTACTAAAACTGCTCATTCACATGAGGTCATTTACAGTGCTAACCTAAAGTGCGTTTTCTTCTGTTTTCTTTCTCTGTCTGTGGTCCTAATGCCAGATTGAACATCAGATTTCCTCACATTCTCATGTATTTTCTGTCATCAGCTCCATTTAATATAGTGACCACATTATTCTGCTGTGATGCTTTGGTTCGTTTATAACAATAGTCGCCAGTTGGTAAGTGACCATCAGAACCATAGATAACTGCACAGAGCCGTGGATTGCGACCTGACTCTGACATTCACTAACAGTTCAGGGCTGAGTGCAGAGCGACAGCTCGTACCTCAGGTGAGACGTGGGAGTGGACAGGAGGGAGTGGGTGAGACCAGGGGTGAGCAGCGGTCAGTGGGTCTGCTGTGGGATGGAGAGCACATGAAATAGACACTGGTCTGCTGCACAATGGGAGCCAAATGAAATGAAGAACACAGAGGAAACTAAAAAGACTGACATGTGTGCATGTGCATAAGAAGTGTGCACGTGCACGCAGAGGATTCAGAACACAAACCCAGCCAGTTCTGTCAAAGTTCATCCAAAATTCTATAGTCCTGGTGCCTTTTCTAGTCTGTCTTTGCCTTACAGACATTACCCACACTGGCAGCATTTTTAAAGGCCACAGCAGTCACAGATTGGTTCAGATGCCATCACCATACCTATATGTGCATGTACTGTCCCACTCCAGCCTCTAGCAGCGAAGTATGGCGAGTTTAATAGCTGCCATTTTCTTTTGTCCCTCTGCTCTTTCATTATGGAGTTATTTCATGTGCTTTGTTCTTCACTATTTCTTACAAACTGCTCATCTCATGTCTTTTTAATGCAAGTTAAACTGTACACACGTACAGTTTGGAACAACACACACTGGACTGTCAACTCTGAGCCACAATTTCATCTCCATGACATAAGCAAATGGTAAATCTTCAGTCAGATGTTACATAGTGTAACTATTTTTTTTTCCAGCATATTTGCTTGTTTACAGTAAACTGCAAAATTTCCAATAGAATATATCCTATTTGAGAACAAATTCTTTCACGTGATATGGACCAATCAGTTAACAAACTGACAATGTGAACATTGTTGCAGAATAAATCAGAAAATATTCTGTGATGTATCATGTTACTTTGTATAACGTTTCCTTATCAAGAGCCTAATCCAGCGGAAACTCTCTGAGTTCAGAACTCCCCTTTTCCTGGATTGGAAACATGTGATGAAGACTTCTGGTGGGCTCTGTTCATGGTAAAAAGTCTGACTAAATTTTGTAGAAATGAGAAAATGGCCCAGTTTTCTTCCTCTACATGCCATTGTAGCTTTCTGTTATGTTCGGCTTATCAACAATTACAACCAGACTTCAGTTTTCATAATTTCCCCACTGACGCACAACTGCGAGCGCACTGGGTACATGTGATTAGAAGGGATGAGGGCGGCAAATTCAAGATTATTCCAAACAGCGCATACATATGCAGTCTTCATTTTACTTCTGATGAGATTTAATTCAGTGGGTTTTATCACAGTCATAGGTGAGCCCAGTGTCAGTAACTATACTGGAAGTTGCCATTGCATGTTTCCAAACGTCTTCCTGATTTGGTTTAGGAGAAGAAATAGTTTTTTATTAGCAAAAAAAGACTATTCAGAGAACCATTTTACCACACAGATTTGTTATATTTTTACTTACATTGTGTAATAATAACTTACTACCTCTTCTACTTACTATCTGGCTTCAGCTCAAGTTTAATGTTTAACCTTTAATTATAAAGTGGCAGTCAAACTCAGATGCAGTGAGAGACCCCAGGCATGGTGTTACCCAAAACTTGTATTAAAAAAATAAATAAATAAATAAATAAAACACTTTCATAATGATTTCATAATTGATGCCATGTGTTTCATGTTGTGAGCCTCTTACAGTAGTTTTGCTGATGGTGTTGGGGCTGGTTGTGGGTGGTGTTAGGTTGTGTTGTTGGTGCTGGTTGTGACCAGTGTGTTATGCTGTGTTGTTGGGGATGGGTGTGAGTGGGCGGCGGATCAGATTGTGCTGCTTTGTAAACTTTTTGCTTGGCTGTGCGTTTTGCTCTGATAGATGTAGTTCAGCCCATAGTGACCATAATGACTGTTTCTGGCATTTGTTATACTATAAGTGCTCTTCTTCGGTCTGAACCAAAGAAAACATTTGCAGATAGGTTTGTTCTATGCACTGATAGTTTTTACAATGCAAGAGAATATTTAAATGCACATGAAGCTATTAAAATCTCTATTATGCCCAGATAACATATATTAGTATATTAGTCAGTTTATTAGGTTAAAATTGATGTTTTTAATTTAAGGCTCATCCACAATTGGAATCCTGGTCCTGTGCCTGACCTACACTCCCTCGTTTCCCACATTCAAGTGAAAGTTTCAGTTATATATGCTCCTCCTTACTCATACAATATCTTTGTTTCATTCTATTCACCACCAGCAGCAGCTTTGTGTGTGGCTTGGACTTGCCAATCCACTAAATCTAATTACAGGTTATAACATAGTGGCACTCCCCCTCACTCCCTCTGCACTAAACTCTCACACTCATTTAGTGAATCTGTCAAGGAACATACCTCCATTACCAAGCTGAATGTGGTATTACAGTTTTCAAACATGCTAAAACGTGACAGTGAACAAAACAAAACATGACAAATACTGAGCCTTTGGTGCGCCCCACTGTACACACTGTCCCATGGTTTTTGGAGACATATCACTGATATGAATTAATTTCCTGGAGACCAATCCTAACCTCGAAGGCTTTTTATCAGGGTTCCTTATTCACTTATTTAAGCAAATTTGTCCCAGTACAGATATATTGTATAAGCAATTAATAAGTCAGCAGTGTACTGTCTGCACATAATTATGTGTAGTGTTTTATCTTATAACCAGGAAGTGCACTGAAGTATGCTAGTTGCTCTTAGCTTTACTGTTACAGTCAACACTCTTGTAAACTTATAACGGTGAATAATCAGGATGCCCAGAATAAGGTAAGTGAATAATAACTCTGAACTACTGCAAACTATTTCAAATGAACTGGTCATAGTTTTTATTCTTTCTATTGCTGAGAGAAGATCACATTTCTTGTATTTATTTATATTAATCAAAAATGTTCAAATCAACATTTGACTGCAGGGCTCTATCTCTTTATCTAATTTTATAAAATTTTATTGATCACAAATCCCAAAGAAAAAGCCTTTTATTTGACCATGTTCTGTTCATGCTCCTTGGTATACAGAAACCACACTTCTTCAATAGTTTACAAAGATGTGTGTCTGATCACCTGTGAAATCCAAATGAACATGACTGACAGGTGGATTAGCCAATCAGGGACTCACATGGTCAGTCTGTAAAAAAATAAGGAAAATAATATCACAGAGGAAGAAGAAAAACATATCAAATTTAAATTAAATTTAATGAGCAAAGCCCTAAGCACTCCGATCATCTGAGGTGAGATACATTTTATTTTATTTTGAAATGATCAGTGACCAATGAGCTCCTTTGTTTCATGTATCACTAAGAAAAAAAAAATTTGATTGCACGAACGCATTTGACAATTTGGCTTGAGGAGCAGCAGAGGACGTTTGAACAGGACTGATTCCAATCTGTATAAAGAAATACTGAGAGATGTCAGCGGGTTTACCAAACAAATGTTGCAGGATAAGTGTTGGTTGTAGTGGGGCAATAGTTCTCCTTCTAAGCCATTTGAAAATGAGTTTTTGTGTTTACTAGTCCCCTTGTGTGAGAGCTAAGAGCCAGTTAAAGTCCTCTCCTTTCACCGTTTGAGAATCCAGCACCTCGGCTATATCTCCTTTTTGTGTGCGCACTGTCCTCAGCTGTTTGCAGCCTGCATGTTCCACCATTCATTTTCATGGTTACCACATCCCACACACCTTCGCAGTTGTTGAAAATCTTGTGTTGTGTACAGGCCTTGACAGCTCCCAATGACCTTGCATCACCATCTTTTGTTGTATTACAAAATGGAAAGTCTAAAACGAACAATTTCTGTCTTAATGGAAAACACACACGCAAGACGAACAATAGCACACAGATGGCACGAGCTGCGTCCAAATCACCTTCTACTGTGTTTT
>KN516283.1:22546-36822 GCA_000787155.1 Scartelaos histophorus
GTTTTTTTTTTTTTTTTTTCCTTGACCCTTTTAAGGCTCCATCCATCAATAGCACCTTAGCAATATCCCTTTGTCTCTCACAATCAACCGCACAAAACCAAAGAAACAGATCTAGCCACGCTGTGTTAACCAATAGAATCCATCTACTATAGGAAAGAACAATAGTGCACTGGTGATCTACAAGGGCAATTCTCCATTTGGAGGCGCACATTAAACACGTGTTTGGAGAGTAGCCGATAAAATGTGAGGTTTGGGTCTTGGGGAGATGAATCCTTCAGAACAAATTTGCCTCCAACTCTTCTACTCTTAAATTACTGGCTTCAGTGTAGGCCAAAGGAAAACTGTGGAAATTGGATAGTAAATTTAATTCACTCTGCTGTGGAAGGTTTGAGTTGAAAAAGGGGAAAAAAATAAACAAATTAATAAGTGGATGGGAATAGGGAAGCAGGAAGATTGGTGCAAATAGGGCACAAGTGTAGTATTTTTATTTTTTTCCTCCAGAAGTGCTTACCTGGGGATTATATGAAGGGACGTGAAGACAGGAGTCATGTTGCTGCTCTTTGTGAACAATCCAGTCTGATTACTGGTGAATCATCATACTTTTACATTTCAGCCAGCTGTTTGTGTACTGGAGGGCAACACATGGAGGGTTTGTGGTATTTACAATCAATCTGTCTTTCAGAGCCAGAATCACAGAGTGGTTTCAACACAGAAGCTGGAACAAAGGCACACAAGGGCTCCTCGTACTGACAGAATGTATCCTCCACACATGATTTACTTGTGTTCATTTATGATAAGTAATAAAATACAGTAATAAAATATGTCAGTACAATATAATCAATATAATCTCAGAAGTATTTTTTCTTTTTATTGATCCTTACTGCATTTTAAATTCAGTCAAAATCTATTTTTATTTATTTATGTGTTTTATGTCTTTATTTGATCATATTTTTTTTATTATTCAGCATTGTTTTGTATTGCCCCATGACACTGAAGAAAGTGCATAGTTTTGTGAGTTTAATTCATTGACAACGTGTGTGTAAAATCCCTCAGCCGTCCAGGTAGAATCCATCCTATTTGCCAACTGGACAAAAGTGTATTTGGTTGATCTGGTTGTGCAGCTCATACAAGCCTCTTGTTCAGCTCTGGTCAGATGCTGCAGGACTCTGCCTTATGTCTGAACGAAGGGAGGAGCTAATTACAATGAAATGACTTTGAAACTAACTCCCTTTATGTTTACACTCTGTTTGTTAGTGAGGCCTGTTGAACTTGCACTGAGTTTGGGGTCATATTAGCATAAGCACTCAGGTCCATAGGTGATCTCACACCTCTGGGCTTGACCAATGTTTTCTTAGTGTGTGATGATTTAAGTTTGAGGATAGAGTTATAAATGGGAAACAGATGATGACTGAAGCCTCCATTTCTGTTCAAGGAAGGGATGTCTTTTCTAACAAAAATAACCTCTCAAACCAATTATTTTCTCTGACTAAGATCTGTACCTCACTACAGACCTCACTACCTCACAGGTTTTTAACAAACAGGGTTTCATTAGTTAGTTTCATTGTAATTAGCTCCTCCATTAAGGCAGCATTCCCAGTATTCTGACCACAAGTGAAGATGCAACTTGGATGAGCTGCAAAACATATTTGCCCAAATAAACTTTCGTCCAATTGACAAATTAAATTTCTCCTTTTGCCATTTACAATGACAAAAGAACTTTTTTCTGATTTACAAAACAATATGAAATTTCTTCATCAGTTTACACTCATAAATGTAAGGAACACAATGTTTTCATCAAGTCACGTTTTCATTATACAAATGATGCATTTTCTCTGTAAACATGACACATATTTTATTAACAATAGTTGAGAATGAAATGAACATTTTCCAAAACACTTGGTTTGTCCAAAATACATGTACTTTTTCTAGTCTTCAGCTATGTGTGTGCGTGTGTGTGTGTGCGTGTGTGCGTGTGTGCGTGTGTGTGCGTGTGTGTGCGTGTGTGCGTGTGTGTGTTAAAAATGCCTTTTGTTTTGTTATTTGTGATTTGCCAATATGTTATTTTTAACAAAACTCTCCCTGAATGCACAACAGAAAAAATGAAAAACTCAAATGAAATTGAAGGAGTTTGACCCAACAGGTTTTCTATTGTGAGTATCAATAACACAGAAATGCCACTGATTAGCTGCTTTCCCACTTCGTTCCCACTGTGCATTGCTGTGTTCCTTTTGTATTGATAGAAACCTTCTCAGTAAATGGGAATGCTATTTGCTTCCTATTTTTCTAGGGAGCTAATCACGTGAATCCATCCTGGGGTGCTTGAGTGTCGCAGCATGTTTAAAACACAGGTCAATGATCACCAATCTCCACCAATTACTTCCAAATAAAAATCTTTTGGTGAAGTGTTTGTAGGATTGGGTCCACCTTGGAAATACACTGTTGTAGTGTGGAACTCAACCAGTTTAACAGTCAAGAAAGAGAATGAAACAAGACACATTCAAAGACAAGATAATGCAAAAAAACAGACAAAAACATTCATTTGTGAATATGCAGTAGTAGTACTGTAGCCAGAGCTAACGTATGTCCTGACGTGTCTGTACTGTAGACACACACTCGGCCACCTACATATACAGCCTGTGATGCTCCCTGGACTACAAAAGGACCTGATTCACATTGCCTCTGCATTGTCACTCCCCACAATAGCCCTGATGAGGCTGCAAGTGCACAAAAATACACCTACGCACGCACACAAAGCACACTTCAATGCAGCGCTGATGACTTGGTAGTAACACTATTGGCCTTTCAGGTGACATGTTATGCTTTTTTTTTAGCAAATAAATTATTACTCCCATTTAAACATTTTTATTTAATAATGCTGCGGTCTTTACATTTGTCATACGTCTCTGTAGTTCAGATGACCATTACAATTAGCAAAGTACAATTACAATTATTTTTTATAGCCATTTCATTGTTGCAGCGCTACCAGTGTGGGTATAGGGGATAGGTGAAAGTAGACATTTTCTGAACAGTCAGTCTCAAATGTGCATGAATGCAACTCAAACATGCATGAACCAAAACTAAACTAATGGCGAGAGAGCACTGTTATAATGCTAAAAGGTCATAAACGTTGATTTTGCATAATATGTTTCCTTTCGGGTTCCCAGTGTCATTCAGGGCTCTTACCAAGATGTTATGGTATTAGAACGAGTGAGCGAAAGAGGAGTTTGTGTGTGGGAGAGCGTCCGCAGAGTGTGCATTTAAAACAATCCAAGTTGAATGACGTCAGCATGATATAAAGGCCACTAAGAGGTGCAATGAGAGAACGAAGTGAAGAGAGAGGAGTAAGGAGAGACCGTGACACTGTTTATTACTCAACATGTGGTGTGGACAGATGGTACTGAATTATGTATAAAGGCTTGTACTCCAGTGCTCCTGTAGTCGAGCACTGGAGGAGAAAATGAGTCACTGTACTGAACAAAATGTTTAGGTAAGTTTTCACAGCTTAACCTCCGGGCCCTGCTCAGACATGAGAACAAGGGGATGCAGGAGAGTCCAATTACATAACTTTGTCTGGTCTACATGAACTCTGAGTACTTTTCATAAGAGTTTGGGGGAGTGTGCTTAATGCTCCTACATCTTTGTTTTCACATTTCTGTATTGGAGATGCGACAAGACTGTTTATGTATTGCAATCTAACTTTCTCATATACCAAACACTGTGGGAATGTGTACCACTCATATATTTGTATGTTTTCGTGTGTCATTTTTTAACAGAGCTATGAATATTATGGCATTATAATTATTCCTTAATCTATCTGTCTAAACAACTCTAATCTGTCCAACAGTTTCCCACATGAACAATATTCTCTTCATCAGTTCATTGCTACAAGCGTTTACATTTTCTCCGTGTGATTTCGTGCCTTCTTGTTCTCTGGTCATTTGCTGTCCACCTCACTCCATTACTGCCAGATTCCCTCACCAGTGTCCCCTGGCTTGTTGTGTTGGCAGAGCCTCTGTCAGGGCTGTGGTGCCAGAAGAACCACTCTGCCTGGCTCAGGTCTGGGTGAGCTGCCAGACTACAAGTTCACTTGGGCATGAAGCAAATGTCATCACAGTGCGTGTGACCATTCTCCACTCAGTGTGACTTTTGTCCAAATGAATTACACAGTGGTATTTCTGGTGCTGTGTCCACAGCATGGTCATTGACTGACTGTGGTAAAAGTTGAAAAGAATAAGTCAATGGATCTACTCTAGACACTATATTGTTTGGTCATAGACATTATTAAAGGTTGTATGGATGATTTTTTGTTTGTTTGTTTGTTTCAATTGTCAATGAGAGTTAAATAAATAAATAAATAAATAAATAAATAAATAAATAAATAAATAAATAAATAGCCTGAAGTTTTGTGAAAATGTGACGTCATTATGTGAAAATTTGACATCGCTTCTACGCATTACTTTACATTACAGCCTGAAATACATCTTGCAGGGGGATGTAGGGGGATGCAGGGGGAGGCGACTTGAAATCACATAATTAGTCTTCATCAACGTTATCACACACTTCTGGCCTATTGTGATTCAACTGCTCTCTCCTGCTGAGCTACTGCTGCAGGCGAATGTGTAACAGCAGAGCTGTGCTGCAGGAGTTATGGTTTGTCAAAGCCTCATCCCGTCAGATCTCAGAAGCTAAGCAGGGCCGGACTTGGTTAGTACGTGGATGGGAGACCACTGGGAATATCAGGTGCCACAGTGGGGAGCTAGTTGCAAAAGCTGCTGTTGTGCCCTTAAGCAAGGCACCATATCTTCGCCCATATTCCCTAGTATGAAAGCTGTGTGAGTGATGGTGGTGGTCAGAGGCTCCGATGGCACAAATTGGCAGCCTCACTTCCGTCAGTCCGCCTCAGGACAACTGTGTCTACAATAGAGGCTTTGCACCGTCATGTGACCCCATAACAACGGTAACTACACTGCCATGACACCGGGCATGTCACGTCATGTCATGGTGCAGTAGTTTGGATAGTTTGATTGCTTTAAAAATCCCAAATTTCCAAAGCACAAC
Organism: Scartelaos histophorus; assembly: GCA_000787155.1. Lineage (NCBI taxonomy): Eukaryota > Metazoa > Chordata > Actinopteri > Gobiiformes > Gobiidae > Scartelaos > Scartelaos histophorus. Next base: position 27,605 of record KN516283.1, read on the forward strand.
AAAACTAGTTGAAATGAATGGTACCAGTTAATCTTTAAATATTTCACAGTTGAAAACCAGAGGTGTAGTGTTTTTGGTAATTCATGTTGGTATTTTGTAGAATTACACAACATCACACGTTTTAATAATTTATTCATAATTGAAATTTAACAAATTGCACAAAGAATAAGTGTAAATTGGTAATTATACCAACAAGATAGTGGACAGAAGCAATTTGTAAATCTCTTTGTTATTAAAAAGGGGCTTTCTAAAACAATGCTTTGATTTGACATTTACAAAATAAGAATTATTTGTGAACTTATTAAACAAATGATTATGCCACATAAAAAATATGTGTGGTTTATATACTAGATTTTTCACTCCAACCCTAGAACTTTTTTTCATTAAAACTCGATCTATAAGTTTCATCTGCAGTCAGAACATGTCCAAGCCTTTGGATTTGGCTTTCTTGACAGCCCACAGCACTTCATATGAAATCTACGGAATAAACATGAAGTGTTATTGCAAACTAAAACTAGTGACGCACAAAGGTTAACTCTGCAATAGTAATAAAGAAAGTTATCTGTCTTTCTCCTTGTATACCACTTGGCTGATAGCTCTGGTAGTTTGCCTGCAACATAAAATTCCTTCACTTTGACTAAATAATTTGAAATAAATGGTGTATCTCGCTGCACACTCTGAATGAAAATACTTGAAGGGGTCCACACAACAAAGTCTGCAAACTCCAGCTTTGTGACAGCAAGTTGTAGCTGAACTTGTGAATAATATGGGACTTCCTAGCACTGTATGGACATTTAATTTCCCCACATCCAGGACTGTGGCATGAACAAGACCATATTGCATCTAGGCTGGCATCTAGGTGAGGGTAGAAGTCCTTATGCCAGCCTTGCATAACCTCAAAATTAAAGCGTAATGCCTGTAATTACTGAAATTAAACACTAAGAAAAGTCTAGGACTGTGAACTCATTTAAGATATTTAGCCCCATTATATAGCCCCATTTGGTTGCCTGTGTCGAAAACTTGGACCCATAGCACTGATCCTTGATAAGGCTGATTGATGGTGATGCAGGGTCAGTATGACAAGCTTGGTGAAACCTACTAGATGTTACTCTACCAGCTCACATTTTAAACCACAAAGATAATTTGCTCTGGCTCCTTGTAGCTTCTTCAACAGACTGACACTGCTCTGCTCTAATGGCCATTGAAGCAAAAGTTTATTTTGATTTGTCCAACAAATCTTTGAAGTCCAGATTGCAAAGTTCACTATCATACTGTTCAGCTAGTGGATTAGGTAAATCTAAAACGTCTGATTTTGATTTGTAGTTACTGCTGTAGGGAGGAATTAAAGACAAAATAGCTGGGTGTGTATTAGATTCATTCAAGGCCTCAAAGAATTTCTGGATGTCACCTTGAGCTAGAGCATAATATTCAGATTGAACTTACAAAGACAATTTTGTTCTACCAATGTCTTGCTGCTTAAGAGGAGCAGAAAGTTCAGATATTTGGGCATCCAGCTCATTTCTCTTAGATTTTGATGATGTAAAATCAATGTCTCTGAGCTCCAGATAAGGAACTTCTGCCACAGATGTCGGCATCAGCCAGTTACAAGGGACTGAAGTGCACGACTTCGATGTTTTCATTCGCACTCCTGCTTCCACAGCGAACAGAACCGCTGCTTTGTGAGAACATGTTCCCCCTAAGCCTGCCATATAATTGCAGTGGGCTGTTATTATCGTCTCTTCATTAGTTGCTGTAATCCAGGGCTTCAGTGGTGTCTCATTCAATGGCTGAGAGTGGTTAATCTTCACAAAAATAACATTAGATTAACTTTTTCATCTTCGGTTGCATATATAAACAAACAAATATCACGTTAAAATTTTGGACCTACCTTTCCGATCAAAACCTTAACATTACTGGTAGCTTTTCCTACATAAACACATCTGTCCAACCCAGCAACAAAATACTGGTATGCCTCTAGGCTTTTACAAGCCTTGATCTGCTCTTTGGTGTAGCTCCTGGTCGCAAAGATCAAGTAGTTTGTTATATCCGGAAATTCTACTTCTGGCCATGATTCTGTCGAATGCGAGTAGAACCTGGTGCTCACAGATTGATATTACAGATTGATTTTATCTTTTCAAAGTAGTTTTTTTTGCTCATGTGAGGCTAGAGATTCAAGATATTTCAGGAGAGATGGAACAGGCTCGTTCTGTTTAGCAGCCATGTTTGATCTCGCATGCCTGGTGTCCTGGCGGCGTAGTTACTCTTGATATGGAGTCATGTGATGGCACTAAGCCTCTATAGTAGCTTAACACCACAGGTATGGAGGGAATGAATAATACTCTGTAAAGCGTCTTTGAGTGTCCAGAAAAGCGCTATATAAAGCTGATGCATTATTATCAAGTGTGCATCTGTGGAATAGTTTTTATTATGAGTAATATGTCCTCTCTTCAGTGGGACCCTTCTGCCAAGTAAGAAAAGAAGCATTAAGCTGAAATTAGCAAATCTGTTTGCAGTGATGTCCTATATATATTACTAATGGCTGCTAGCAACTTTAGCCTAAATCTCCACACAGGAGAGCCTGAGGAGGGGCCCAGAGCAGTGGACACACAGACCAACCACCAGGAACCAGGGCACTCGCTGTGGCTCCTGGGAACTGGAGCACACACTGCTGCTCTGTCTGCCTCTGCCCACTCATTTCTGGGTGTAAATGTTTGTATGGATGTCAATGATAGTATTATAGACATGTAGCCTTGTAATTATGGTGATGAAAAAAAAAGAGAATGAAAAGTCATCAACTCTGGACATGGTGGGGCCAGATAAACATCAGATAAACATCATAAGAAAACGAGGCTACCTCATTTTCTGTTGGCTGTTGGGTTGTCAATCAAACTCCCTACACTTCTAGCGTAACTGACTCGCTTGCGCGCTGGGATTACGTGGTTTATGCACGACTCTTACTCACTCCACAGAGACAAGATGCTATTTACTAAACCAATGCAACGGTTTTTAGCGGCTTTTTCAAGCTGTAGCTTCCTCGTAGTTTGCACAAAGTTTGTTGCAATGACAAGAATCCACTACCAGTTTGCTGCAAAAGAAAGTCTGTTTTTGAGGTTGCTGAAAGAAAAAGTGAAGGGGGAAAGGAGTGAACCAAATGAAGGTGATTCTAGGAGTTTCCTTCCAGCGATGGCTGCACTGAAGCAGACGAGGGTCTAAAGGCTGACGTGTTGGTCGCTGAATTACTTCTGCACAGGAAACTTCTTTCCAAAAGCCAAAAGCTTGACAGACGTTTTTCAGGACACAGATGTGATAGTATGTAACTGAAAATGTAATTTTCAATGCAAAGAAAAAGTCAGTTTGCTGCTGCTTGTTGTATTAGTAGCTCGTTAGTTGTAGTTCCAAGTCCTGTGCAGCGATGAAGAGCGAACTTGTTTTCTAGGATAAACTACTTCATTAAAAATGTAAATCTAAAGTGATTGCTAAGATTGCACAACATACATTACGCTCACACAATGACTTTATTATAACTCTGAATGTTGTTGAAGTTATGATAATAATAATAAAAGAATAGGAGCAGCAGCACCAACAGCCGTTGTGATCAGTGCACGGGCTGTAAACGAGGTGTTTGGCCTCAGGAGGAGGCGGTTCTTCTTAGGGAGCTGTCGGGGAGGGGATGTGGTTTCACGCATGCGCAACATTTAAAAAAGGAGAAACAGTCGCTGTACTCCTCGTTCCTTGGAAAATCTTTTATACAACATTTAAATGCTGGTGTTGATGAATTGAAGCTGAGAAGAATATAACTGATTAACTGACTAATGTAGGCCTTGTGTAATTATTAAAAAGAGGCAATGGCCCAGACAGTTTTCTCTTTAACCTTTTCATACTGTTTTATCTATTAGGCCCTTCTTATTACAAACCCTGGATCAGATTTTTTATTATGGTAAGTGTTAAAACCAGAGTGAGGCCTACAGTTGCTTTGCTTTGTTCTTTGACTGCAGAGGTCATTATTTATGGTGCACAAACGTCTGTCTTGTATTTACTGTATGCATAATCAGTGAATAGGTATCAGATATCACTTGGACATCATTCCATATCCAATCAATTCAAAAACAAGTGCATAAAGCTTGCTGGGTGAATATTTAAGCAGGATTTTAGCATGAGCAAAAGTACCGCAACACCCACAGAAAACAAACGAGTGCCTGTCAGGATAATGAAAATTAAATGTTTGGAAGTTGTCTTTTCCCGCACACGGCTGGGGTCTGTAAACACACCGTTAATGAGCCACCATAGCTCACTCTCTAAAAACCCCAACACACACAGACTAAAACAATACACACTGAAACACAACTATTACCAGCACACAGGACGGGGCTCATTCTCACACCACACAAATGTAATGAGATTTGGGTTTACACAGAAGGACTGATGGCTGTTATTAAGTCTGCGTGTGTCTTGCTCTGTGCGATATGTTTATTTGGAGGCGTGCACAGCTCACAGGCGTGTTAGCAGACAAAATATCACAGGTTTCTGCAGCAGATGCTAACCAAGCTCTCTCTCTTTCACTGACATTCAAATCTGAAAATTAATTTAATTTAATTTTGGTTCAGTCTTCCATCAGATTTAAAGGTGCACTATGCAATTTTATGGTGCAGGGTTTATGTTTATGTTTATTTATTAAATATGGGACAGTGCACATTGATCAACATGTGTTAGTACAGCATGTACATGTGCCAGAGTTAGACATGCAGGTTAATTTTCATCCGTAGTCCCATTGGCAGGTTGATGGCAAGACAAAAAAGGACATAGGCACAAAAACATTCAGTCCATCACACATGACAAAACACATTATAGATCAGTGAATAATACTACAGACATACTAGTAAAATTAGAACATGCTAAAAGCACAGCACATATATGAATGACAGTAGATACAATTCGCAGTCACTCAACAAGACAGAGACATTTGCTGTGATGCTAAAACACACAGATTAGTTATGTTCACATGTCTGATTGTCCAGAGGCCACCGCTTCACAGATCTACTAAAACTATGGATAGAAGTCATATTCCTTATTTTTGTGGGGACCAGATTCCAGGAGTGAGCGGCGCGAACTGAAAAAGGCGACTGTCCAAATTAAGTTTCTCTAAATGGAATTTGACAGTCTCCTTTGCTTGATGCTGTTTGTATTTAAATTCAACTGCATGAACTCTTTTAATGGGGGTGGAGCAAGACCATGAAGGGTTTTGTAGACCAGAACAATGTCTGGATAAATAATGTAATTTTCCCAATTTAAAAAATTATATTTTCCCAATATTTTACAGTGATGATGGAAGTTTGATTTTTGATCTAGTGTTTTCAGACTCTGCTTGTAGAGCCTTTCTATAGGCAGCAGTGTGGTCTTGTTTGTTTGGCTCCAGCTCGTCAAACAGTAATACAGTATATGAGACAGAACGGTGGCATTCAGGTAGATTTTGAGGCCTCTGTAGTTAAATTTCCTCTAATGTGTTTGAAATTGATCAAATTAAATTTTATTTTGTTTTGTCTCCATGGAGATGTTATTGGTTTCCCTGCAATGTTCCATGACTTTAAACATATCCATCCAGCATTTATTCATTACAGATGTTTCTATAAAACAGAATAATTCCTTCTGTGAATAGTAGTGACTCTCCACAGATCTGAATTGTAATGTGTAGTGTCGTAACCTGCCTGTCTCCTTCATGATAGAAAGGTTTAAACTGTAGAAACTGTACAACATCGCAGACCAGGGGTCTCAAACTCAACTGGAACAGGGGCTGAAGTTATAAAATTATATGTTGGTTTGGGGCAGCATATTATATAATATACGTACTATATATGAAATAAATCTTAATTTTAATGGGGGAAAAATACATTCACATTTCCATTTTAATCCTTTGCTTTCGTTGTAGGTTCTTTAAGTTTTTTTTTCAACTTGTCATTGTCTTTACTGGTGTTGGCAGCTGTTTGAGCTGGACATTGTCTCTCACTGTATATGTATACAGATATATGATCTCCTTGTATGAACTCGCTTGGCTTCCAGCTCTTTCTCTTTCTTTAGGAGAGTAGCTTTGAGCTCTTGCAACTCCAAGTCTTTTTCATTTGTCTTGTGCCTCACTTTTTTGGAGTTGGCAAACTCTTGTTTTGATCTTGGGAGCCTCATTTGGGGCCGTGAGTTTGAGACCCTGTTGTAGACAAAGGCATAATATTACATTGGAGACAAGTGGCAGACCTTGCACTACAAAAAAAGCACAGTGCACCTTTAAATGCTTTATTTTGCTTCAAGTTTGAGACAAGGAAATATATTTTATTCTTCCAGTAGGAAATGTTTTTTTTTCTCTATCATTAATAGAATGACGGGGGTGGGATCTTACTCCAGCTGTGAGAGAAGCTCTTGGTGGAGGAGTATCTAGCTGAAGGGTTGGACAATTGTTGGAGAATGCAAAACATGTTGATGCACATTTGGTATATGTTGTTTTCTTCCATTTTTATTCAGGAATACATCGACTATTTTCAGTCTTTTGAGCTTGTTTACAGTGACCACATGTATAAAACATAGATTCACTCGTGTGTGCTATTACAGAGATGAGCCATGTTTGCCTGGCTGAATTTTAAATTCAGCCACATTTATGAGCAAATCACATACCACCCAAACAACTTAGTAAGGGTTTCATTTGCCCCGTTCACGTGAAAGCTTTAAATCCGATTAAAAATAAATTTAATTAAATTTAAAAATTAAAAAATTAAATTTAATTCAGAATAATAATTAATCCCACATTAAAAAGACCATGTAAACACTTAATTCCAAATAATTAACTGAAATTAAACTTATTGGAAGTAAGTGGGTGATTTATTTTGATTTAAAGCCGATTTAATTTATTCTGCACCATGTAAACGTTTGTCGGCACAAACGTGGCCAAAGTGCTGTCATCTGCAGTACTGCTTAAAGGGTGAGTGTCTGTTACCTGTTGTTAATGCTATGTTATTGCTCTACCTGGAAAGTTCCCCAGTATGGCATTAAACAGTTCTACGTTACATTTATTCAATTACAAGTGATTTTATAGCTTAAACATTGGCATTCTGACTGTCAGCCGTTGCCTCTCAACAAATCTGACCTGTAACTTGGCTTGGTTTGGTCTCCATAAAGATAGAAATGTTTAATAGCATACTGTGAAACTTTCCAGACAAAGGAATAACATGTCCATGGAGAAAAGCATTTCGCTGTCTCTTCAACAGAAAAGTTACACAATGCACTTTTAAGCAGAATAAAACACTAGATAGTCAGTAGTTTAAGTTGTAGAGAGACTATCCACATCATTTACCAGTGTCACTTTAGTATTAATGAAGCCTCTTGAAACAAAGTGTCTTTTACTTAAATTTAGTCCCGACAGCTACTTTAAACAACTTTATCTCTTTACAAATATAACTTTTAGATCTTTTGTCTCACCACTTGGACCATTACCACTTTGTCTGATCACTGAAACCTAAGCGGATTAAACCTGGTTAATACCTCGATAGGGAGGTTAAAGTGCAGGTACCAAACTATCATTGTGTCCTTTAGCAAAGCACTTCAACAATCTGACGTGAGAGATACAAGACTCTAGATAACTCTGTGAATCATTATTTCATATTTGCTCTCGTTCTCCTTTGACCCACACCTTTGTAGCTCACTGAGATATATTTGTATTACTATATTTCTATACTTTATGCCCAATTTTTCTATTTTTACTCTGCCCAAATATTATGAATGTGGTGTGAGAGTGAATTAAAGTGAAGTAAATTATCCTAAAACATATTAAGAGGAGGATCTGAGTTTGTTTAAAGCATTTTTGACCCGATGAACCTCTACATTTTAAGTTTCGCTTCCTACTTCCTAATGATTTAGATGTGATAATAATAGGAGACTGAAAATAACTCTTGGAGACTTGCAGTCGTTTAATTCAACAATGCATGTCTCAATTAAAATCAAATGGGTAGAGCTAATTGATGAACAATGCACCAGTGTTTAGTGGAAGTGCGTTTGATTATATGGGTCACTAACATCGAGCCGTCTGCCACTCACGAACACCAGACTCACTTTAATGCCTTTGAGTTACTTATTGTTTGTGTGTTTATGGAAAACTGCCTCTGTCAACACGGGGATAATTAGCAATTAGCATCAGCATAGCAATCTGTGTAGGTGAGACCCAAAGCAGTTGTTGAAATGACGCAGGGCGGTGTGAACAAAAGACATGCAGAGTCAGTATTGTTGAGGGAACGGTCGACTGAATATAATGGTTTGTATGAAATGAGTTTGTGCCATCTTTAGATCTTTGTTCCAAGTTTGCAGTACTGTTAGAAACTTTAAACTTTAGCTGAATATCTGCCTTGTTGACAATAATATGTAATAGTTAAAAGCAAAATTTCCAAAAACAGCTCTTTGTATGAGCCAGGTAGCCACAAATTACAAAACTATATCAGCCAGGCTATAAATAATAGCTTTAGTTTTAATATGCACCAACAAATGAACAAAACAGGAAAAAAAAAATACAGTAAATTTAGCATTAAAACCATTTGCATGAGTTATCTCTCAATATAAAAGCTATTTTGTTGTTGTATGCATTTTAAGCATAAGTGTCCTTATTTCACACACTTTTCTGCTTTTCCATTTTAAAGTCATTAAAGTTGTAGTAAATCCAACACAGGATGCTGTTTGTCCTACATGCTTTTCCCACTAACGATTTACATATCGTCACCTTCCTAAAATAATCGCCTAAGTCTATACTTGCCTATGATGTAGAATATGACGGTAGATTAAGTCATATACGCTACAACACATTTTTTAATTGGACCGGAGACTGGAAATATGCCACTCAGATGCTGAAAATTTGTTAGGATTGGGGAGTTTAGATCTACATAATGAAGGCTTTAAATATCCCCTTAAATTTAGATTGTCAGTCAGTGTGGTAATTATATTGGAGATAGTTCAAGCGTCGGCTGAACACAGGTGGACATTAAACTGACGGCTTCCTAATGTTTTTTTTTTATTTCAAGTGCTTTATTGGTTTAATCTTAAGACGAAATGCAAATGAAGATTGTATGTGAATGTCTAGACATATTACTTCTGTCAGTTATACCTGGACTGTGAAATTAAATCAAACGTCTCTATACATTTTCAAACCGAGGTTAATTTACAGGGATTACTATGGAAAATAATTTGTTTCATCA
>JACN01050358.1:0-27227 GCA_000787155.1 Scartelaos histophorus
AGTGAACTTTTTTTTTTTTACAGTGCAACTACGGGCAGCGCTGGAGTTATTACGTCAAATACAACAAGGTACCGTAACTAAACGGAGAGAAAATCCGTACATGTATAAACACAAGGTGCACGGCCCGAGGCTGGAGGAGGAGTCCTCACGCACAGAAGAGCCATGGACGCCACGCACTACAAAACAGCGTCAGCTAAATCAGCTGAATATCCGCACAAATATCCATTCAAAATCACAGAGTAATTTACCGGAGCGTTTGACAAGATGCTGACGCGCACGAACCGGGGGAAGTCCCAAACTAAACCTGGTGCAGGCGCCGGAGGCCTGCGGAGGGAGGGTCTATGGTTTGATTGTTTGGACACGTTGGTGAATGAATGAGAAGCGCGTAATAGGAGACTAACACGTGGAGCACGCAACGTGGGGCGCAATCACCGGCCTTAGGCTCGAGAAAGGGGATTTTTAAAGCGATATTAAAAGCTTAACCCGGTGCCCGTGCTGCTGTCCTGCTCCTCAACAGCGGCCTGACGTCACAGGGCCACGGGGCCTCCCTTTTACAGGTTCAGGCCACAGGTAACAGGCTTCCGGCAGGCACATGGGCCTACCGCCACTTAAATATAAAGATTCAGAAGTATTGACATATGAAACTTATTACAGTTCAGTTAGAAAAATAATATCTTAAACAGTAATGCCAGTCTTTTGTGCTTGAGCTCAGTTAATTTTGCCTCTATTATAAAAATGACTTACACTGTGTGGATTTTCACACCTTTATTCTATATATTGGACTATCCACAAAATAAAAATAATTGAAAATGTTACCATCACGTGTTTATCTGCAGAGCTAAGACCATAGAGTTTTTGAGATTTTTCTATTGTGTCTTAAACCAGCAGCTGCTATGGAAAAGGTATATTTGCTCAGATTGTCAAATATAATATAGTATAGTATAATGGAATATTAAATATGTTTGTTTGCTGCTTACTTGTTAGAATTTCTATCACAAAAAGGTCGGGTTTCATTGCATCTGGCTGCGCTAATTGTATTTCCCTCCAGTGAGCCACAGTGGTGAGTATAAGGGCAAAAAACCATCGTAGCGTGTTCCACTGACGCAAAAACACTGATCTCACAGGAACTGGAGCCCAATCCACACCTAACAAAGAATAGTACTAACTACATGAAGAATGAGCTGAAAACCAGCTGAAAGGAGGTTTTCAACATATACCATATCATCAAAAGGGAGCGATGAGGTCGTAGTGCTGGTTCTGGTCATGTGTTGGATTTGTGCAGTGCTCCAGAGCCTCCTCCCATGCTTTATTCTGCTCCACTAAAATGAGATTGTCACCTTCATCCACACAGTAGAAGGAAAATTGCATTTCAGACACAGTTCTCATTAACCCTATCTAAGTTTTCTACAAAAGAAAATGATGGAGATCAAGATCACATCAGGTCAAACCAAAGACACACAAAGATACTGTGTAGAAGACACGTGGGCCTCCACTGCAACTTCATTTAAATGCTTAACCATTCCAGATTTTCACATTACAAATATGGGGTAAAAATAGCCTTACTACTTTTCCAATTTAAGTAAGCAGCGTCTCCATTGGACCATTTCCAGTCAGAGGAATCTAACTCACGGTACAATCTGATCCAGCCGTCATGGATGGTCTGATGTTCTCAGCTTGGCTGCTGATGGTGAGCAAAACTGTGTGGTGCTTTCAACAGTAGGTCTGAGCATCTTCATCTTCTTCTTCTTTTCTTCATCAGTTCTGTGTGAGGGCCTCCAGGACAGTAGCTCCCACACAGAGCACAGGCAGGAGAAGCACAGTCCTGTGCAACACCATTCGGTCCATCTGAAAGTCGTATGTTTATTCTTTGATTTTGATTCGTAATATAATGAATTTTTTCTATGGTCATAATATATGTGAAAAACAAACACAATGTTACATCAATTATAAAGTGTCATCTTAATAAGAGGCAGGTCCATATAGACCTACCTCTTATTAAAAATATAGTGGCAAGTTATTTTAAGTTATAAATCGTCTGTCTCTAGTTCATTAATGTGTAAGATAAAGGTTAAGCTACCTCTACCTCTACCGCTACCTCTCATGATGTCATGTAGTGATTTTCAAGAGTTTTCAAGTTAACAGCTCTTTTTTTGGTTGAGTAATTTTAGTTGAGTAAAGATGGACAGGGTTCCAGAGTTGAAATGATCCAAATGTGAAGGTGTATGGAGTTTAAAAACACAGTGGAGCACTTCCTGTATTACCATATGACATCACAAGGTGGAACAGAGTGTTTTCTTTGAGAGGAGAACTCAGCCTAAATATGCAGGATTTGTGTTTTAAGCCTGTGTGAATGAAAGGAAACACAACTCCAGTTATGATTTTGATGAGGAAACAAAATAGCAGATCAGAAAATAGCCTAATATAAGGACCCTTTAATATAGATCAGCAGGATACAGTGGGAGTTTAGCGTTCCACTCTTCCCCCTTTTTAATTAGCCTAAAGTAATTAAGCCTAAAACACCTCCACTGCACATATGAACTCATTTGGCACCACCAGTATCACAGATTTCATGCCAACTAAGGCTTTGAGTTGTTACCAAAACACATACGTCTGAGCCAATTGAATAAGGTGCAGCGTCACTGGATTAGCTTAGGAATTGTAGCCCTTTCTCTATGAGGCTTCTTCTCAATTTGCACTGGTGTAAGATGCTCAAAATGCATTTCTGTGCAAAATAACACACAAAGGGTTTCACAGACCCAACCAGGCGAACTTAGAATGTTATTTACAACAGCACATATAAAAATAAACAGGGAGACGCTAATGCTGCCTGCCAGTATGTTTGAGGCCTTATCCTTTAGCTATGGTAGTTGACCAAGCCCAGCTCCAGATCTGTCGCCCACTTCTGAGCTTGGTCAACTATAGCCTGACAGTATTCCCCAGTGACACTGAAGGATGGGTCAAACGCAGAGAGGACAGGGCATCTTAACCTTAGTCTTATCTGCATCTCTCCCTTGTATTCTTGTAGAACAACAACAGAAGAAACAAAAAATATTATAAAGTACATGAAGAATGAGCAGCTGTGAAAAAAGAACAAAGTGATAAATATTTAACATGTAAAAGTCAGACTGAAAAACCTCTTGAGCGTACGCACTGTCAGGAGTGAGTGGTGAGGCCAGGTCATAGCGGTTGTTCACAAACACTATAGTGGGTCTATAGTTGGGTCAGATTTCTGCAGTGCTCCTGAGCCTCCTCCAGTGGTTTCTCCTGCTCCACTAAGATGAATTCTTCCATATAGAAGAAAGGGGAAGGATTTCTACAGTTCCTGCTATGCCCACCGAGATCACCTTCCATCTTAAAGCCATAGTTTGGACCTAAGATCGGCTCACCTTAAAAGACAATTAAACAATGAAAATGTTAACCCATAAGCAGGCACACATGCTACTACTGCAAACATGCAAGTGACATGTGTGTATGAACTTTCTTCATTTAAATTTCTGCTGCCACATGTGCGTATCATACCACATTTAACAATTTGTCTTTTTTTTTTCTACTATTTGAGATGGTCACCTTAAGTGTAGATTTCTAAGTTTATATTATACAAGTTTAACACCTCTTCTTCCAGCTCCACATAAATAAAACAATTAACAATTTGTCCTTAAATGCCCCTAAAACACAGTTTTTTGTAATGGCGCTTCCCGTTAAACGAGAATCCCATTTATGTTAATGGTGAATTTGAAAAAAGTTTTGCATCTTAAATTTGAGTCAAATGTTCTTATACTTAAAAATGACTGTGTTGGAGGATGTAAAGAATTACGTGAACTCCAGAAGTTGTAGATCTCAATATCTACTGGTCCAGCTCCAAATGAGGCCAAGGGGTTCGCCGAAAAAACCCAATGCAGTCGTCATGGATGACGTGGTCGTTCTCAGCTTGGTTCCTGATGGTCCAGGTCTGTGTGGTCCAGTTAAAAGTCGACCTAAGTATCAAACCAAGTCTTGTTTTCAGCTATTCTATAGCTGATGCTCTTCAGGGCGGTGGCTCCCACACAGAGCAGGAGCAGGAGCAGCAACACCCAATGCACCATCATGCTGTACATCTGAAAGCACAGGTTTTATTTTCTTAATATTACTTTTTGAATCATTACTATAACATACTATATATACTATACATACTATAACCACACACACTTGAATTATAGGATGATACACTACAACTAACACCTAATTAAATTAAGTGACAAATGGTGGTTAAGATCTAGCCTAATTAATACTACTTAAGATCTAGTATTTCTAAATTACAAATTTGATGAAAAGTATAAATGCTAATGTTTACTACATATAAATAGTCAAATATAAACGTTTTTCAAATTGTGTGCATTGAAACAAATATGGTTGTAATGTAATGTTGTAAGGGAAGACTGAAAATGTTAATTTAAATTCTAAAGGTTTTTCTTTCTTTCAAATGAATATTATAATAATGAATATTAAATATGATTAATATATTAAAATAAAAGGCTATTCAACATAAAAAAATAAAGTTTATATGCCTTTAAATGATTTTGTTTGTTTCTTTTTCTAAAGAAGAAGAAGAAGAAAGAAAATCAAAAGTAAAACACATTACCCACAGAAGGAGATGATCTGGAAGCTTCGGGTTGGAGCTTCTGTACAACACACACCCGTGCACAGGAGACTCTGGTGTAATAGTAACAGACACCAGACAAGACTGAGTCCAACTGTGAGCCTTTTGACTTCTCACCAGCATTAAACCCTCATTAATTCCCCAACATGACTGATCATGAGCACTGTTTTACATCACATTTGCCAAATCGGAAAAGAGTGAGATGATTATCACATTTGTCTAATTACAACAAAGGTTTAGCTCATGTCACTCTATGCAAATGAGTGACTTTGAAAGAACCTTCATGCTCAAGTTATTATCATCCATTTAACCCATTCTTCTCTGTGTTCTTGTTTGTTTGTCTTGCCCATGTCTAACTTCAATTGTGCAACTCAAAGATTTTTTTTGTCCTTTTATCAGTAACTTAGTAAAACTCATTAATTTTTTTTTTATACATTTATCTTATCTTTTACTCTACTCTATCTACCACTGTTAATTTTCATTTTCTCTTTTCATAGTGACCTCCAGCACCCCTGTAAACCAGGTCCCTCTCAACATAGGAAATGGGAGTATTTTGGGCACCACTTTAATAATTACACCTTAATTAGCCTTAAAGGGGCAGAACTTTTCTAGGGAGGATCCACAACCACAACCTGTTGCTTTGGTTTAAATTATCCACAAGTTTATTGTCATACTGTGGAACATCCTAGGTACATCTCCATGGAGACAAACATGTGACAAAGCTTCCACCAGATAAGATATATAGTGCACCTTTAATAAACATGAACAGACTTAATTCATAAAAGAGAAATTGTTTATTACGCATGATTCAGGCTTAGTAACTTCTACTTGATTATGAGATTAGGATTTAGGGTGTAAATTGTAACTAAACCTGAATCATTCTTAATTATCAGTTTGTTCAATTTGAATATGAAGTCTGTGCTTTTAAGTAAGTTTGTGTTTTGTGTATTTTGGGCTAAAATTTAACAAAACACCTCAGGTCTTCAACATGGTCCTTTTTTGTAATACTGGTGGGTTAGTTATATTCTTCCAACTTGCCCCCAACCACATTTTCTTCCACTCACAACAAAGATTTAACTTAAATGTCCTGTATTATGCAAAACTGACTCTTGTGAGCTTTTAAACCTTAGAATACTGTTACCTCAAAAATCAAAAATATACCTGGAGTTGTGTTTTGCTTCATTCACACATTTCAGTAATCCTTTATTATTAGTCTGTCTCCAAAGCTCAAAATCCTCCAGTTCCACCTTGTGATGTCATGAAACAGTAGTTTTCAAGTTAACAGTTGCCTTTAACCTTGTTGTTAAGTAGAGACTGTCAATTCTAGGGTTGAAATTATCCAAATGATTCTAGTGAAAGTGTGCGGTGTTTAAAAACATAGTGGAGCAGAGGGTTTTTAGTATGAGAGATGAACAGTAACTAAATATGCAGGGTTTGTGTGTTAAACATGTATGAATGAAACAAAATATAAATCCAGGTATGTTTAAGATGAATAAATAACATTATAACAAAGATCAGAAAATAGTGTAATACGGGCCCTTTAAATGTGCCCATTTCCACTGGAGCCCAGATGTGACAACCTGTAAATTAATGTAAAAAAATAATAAAATGCTTCAGTGATGTTTGTTTTTCTTGCCCTGCCTCGTTATTTGCATTATCCAAAGAACTCGTTCGTGACATGTCTTAACCTACATTTGAATGGGATAAGACTTCATTAAATTGGCTCATTTATATGGAAAGCCTTGGTTTGACAGGCAGATGATGACCACATCGTCCAGCTGCTTGTTTTCAAGGCAAATGGACATAGGAAAAACTGCTTTTACCATAACCTTTAAAAAGTTAATTTGCTGTGAGTGAGCAAACTTTTGTCATCCCTAGAATAGTCAAATCAAATTGGAAATGAATGCGTTTGAAACTCTGCTGTAAACCCACATAATAATTTAAACTCCCCTGGTGAATATTGTCAAAATGCCTCAACTTACTTTCATTACAATGCTTATATTTCAGTAATTGAAAGAGACTATTCTAAGTGTGGAGCCCATTTGGGTTTCTGACTAGATTATCAGACTGAAAAACAAAATAAAAAATTAAGCAAGCTTTTTCATAAATTGTTAATACATCAACACTGCAATTGTTATCAGTTAACTCAATATTTATTTGAACATGTTTACTTCACATGTAGATAACATATTGAGATGAAATATATTTTGGTTCATTTCTACATACACCGTCAAACTTGTATCAGCATTGGGACAATTTTATCTCTCAAAATAATATGTTTGAGCAATGCAACTTCCCTACAAGGGTTTTAATATTTACATCCTGTATTAATAACTGTACTGAATAATTTGTCTCTATGTACTATTAAGGTTTTTTTCCCCCTATTCTTCACTCTTATGCTGTCACCTATTTTCTCATTTTTTTCTTGTCCTCGTCTTGGAGTGCACTGCAGTTCAAGTAGATACAAGTTTAGGGTCTCAGTCTCTAGATCAGTCCCATGCTGAGTGGTACTAGGAGTTTGCTCCAGTGCGAGGCCCTCGTATGATATGGATCCGTGCTTCATCATCGATTTCATCCATGATCTTCTCCTGTTTCACAGAATAAATGGTGTAGCTGACTGGATATCATGTTATGTTAAGGAAGAACAAATGAAATACACCTTTCCTCATCTTCTCTAAGTTTAGTCAGTTGTTTGCTTATTGTCAACATTTGTCTGCCTTTCAATTCATATTTATTAACGTAACAATATACTTTTTATACAATACTATTATGTGATGTTTAACATGGGGGAAAAATAAACAAATTGGAATAGCCTATCCAAGCAAAAGTGTCATTTGCATAGCAGTCAGTAATGATGTTGTCGCATGCAGGTCAAAATAATCCTTTTCAAATGATGTTGTGTTTCTTTAATACAACAGAATGGATGAAGCGGATCACTAATAGACCATCACTACTGCTGGTCACACCACAAGGCTCTGACAACTTACAGAATGTCTCTCTTCACCCGATACATTTACTGTCTTAAAGTCTATGGTTCAATATAACTAAAGTAAATAACAGCATATAGGCATACATATACTGTACTGACACACCAAACATTATACGATTCAAATTAAAGCGAGCCTGATCTTCTGTCTGCCTTACAAATGATGACATTTGCAATGATTTATATTTTATATTATCTCTTATTGTTTAGTTAGTGTTAGTGATGGTGCGGTGGTAAATGGCACTGAAGGATACATATAGAGATGACAAACGCTCCGATTGTGAGGCCGGTCAGGAGGTTACGGCGCCGTATTCGACCCGCATGTTGCTGCCAGTAATCAAGTTGCCTTCGGTGGGTTAAAAGTTGTTTCTGTGCCGCTGTCAGGGCTGACTTTTGGCTTCCTTGCTCCGCCATGTCTTGTTTAGGTAACCCTCAACGTGACCTACGAACTCACGATAAGAGATCTGTTTTTGTTGGAAATGCTGCCATCGTCTGGTGAGGCGTGGGGAGTTCAAGTGTGAGTTGGTTTAGAAAAAAATCCTTTGCTCCTCATTTATTTATTTATTTTCTATTTCTTAAATCTGCTACTGGTACTCATGTATTTTTTAATAACACAGTAATAACATTAACAAAAAGTGAAAGTCACAATACAAATATTGGACTACTATACCCATAACTCCCCAAACATAACTCTCATCCACTTCCGGGTCACGGGGTTAAAAGCTGGAATGTTTTGATTTTGCCGCTATCGTGTACTCAGAAGAAGCTAGCTGACTGATCTGTGGCAATGGATGCTTTATTTAGACACCGTTCGCTCTATAAAGCCACCACCCCGCCATGGAAAGAAACGTACCGACAGGTCAGGAATAGGTTATTAACGTTTAGCACAGCTAAAACCATTTGTCAGCGGTTTTAAGCTTGCATAATGATGTGTGCTGTTTCTTGGCCTTTGTCAGCGCTGTGTGGACAGACTGAAGAACAACAGGTCCAAACTGCTGGAGCGGTACCGACAGATGGGGGAGAGTCCGCAGCGTAAGGCCTCGGGAGGGTCGATTATCGTGCAGGAGGTGATGGAGGAGGAATGGAGCGCTCTGCAAGCAGAAAACCAGCACAAACTGCCCTCTCTGTGGGGCTCCAGTAACATGACAGAGGTCGGTCTCAAGACTTCGAAACGGTGTTTACATTTAGCATGTAAATACAAATACTATAATATCTAGAGGAGAGCAATCTAAAGTAGGTCACATTACATACAAAGTGCAACTTTTCTAGTGCAGGGCCCGCTACCTCCATGGAGATATTACTGAATGCTTACCCTGAAATGTTCCATGGTATGACATTAAACATATCCATCTAGCATTTATTAATTACAATAGTTTCTATTGCTGAAAAATACAATAATAATGTATAATACAATATGAATAATGAATAATGAATAATACAATAACAATGTTAATAAGGGTTCTTCTCCACAGATCTGAATTGCAATGTAACATAGTGCTGTAACCTGCTTGTCTCCCTTGTGACAGATAGATTTAATTTATACTGTGGAACATTATAAACAAAGCAATAACATTTCTATGGAGACACGTCTGTGGCAGACCCTCAACTAGAAATGTTATGCTGTGCACCATTTTAAGCCTAAATGATCTGTAGATGATGTATCAGTTCAAACCAATTATCATTTCAACCCACTGAAATATTTAACTTCATACAACTCTGAGCCATTTTTCGTTTAGCGTTGCTAAATTCTCACACCCAATCTCACATACTTTAGCACTGCCAAGGACAAAAAATGTTAACTGATTTATTTTTTGTAGGACTTGATTAACAATATGGGCAGATTTTTATTATTATTTTATCTCCACAGATGTTTGGTGTCACAAAGGAGTATGACGAGCTAGCAGTACTTGAAGAAATCCAGCAGGAGCTTCTGTCTCATGGTAGTAATCTGTTACATTAAAATACAATTGGTGCCGAAGTTGAAGAAATAAGACACAATTTCTATGTGAATCTTACAGAAATGTCCATAATTGAAGAATTTGAGAAAAATCAACAGTTCGAACAGCAATATATATCATCTATGGTGGAAGGAATGGATGAAGACATGGATCACATAATTTGTCCTGTTTGTCATGTGTAGGTTTATTGAGGGAAATTTGCTTATTTTTTTACCGTAACTTGTTCACAGAATTATAATTTGATCTCTTTCTTCCAGGAATAATTTGACTGTAAATAATCTTTTTATTTCCTGTCCTTGTGGCGTGTATATTAATACTAAGGTAAACTTATTAATTTGATTTACCTGATTATTCTTTTTGGTATCAGTGTGTTAAGTGAATGTTAAATGAGTAATCTTTGAGAACCTTTCTACTGCAGAGTCGTAATGTCAGTTCAGAAGTTCTAAAACACCTGCTGGAATCCCAGGTTTCTGAGCACATGGAGGAGTGCTTTCACAATCCCATCTTTTCTATGGCGCCTAACGGAGACAATCCTCCTAACCTGATGATAAGCTGCCAGGTAACTAGGGCAATCTTTGACATTATCAAACCACTATTTTACACATTTTTGCTTTTTAACAATGCTAATGTTTTTTCTTTATTTCTTACAGGTTTGTGACTATTTGTCAGTTGTCTTATGAGAATCTATTTATGTACTGGAAACGCATATTTTAAGTGTATAGTATAAAATAAAGATTATTTATTTTTTATCTGCCTCTTATTTTCTAAGCAGCAATCAGTCAGAAACTGTTTAGCTTGATGCCTATATACAAGTATACTGATAATATTCAATATTATGTATGCATGTAAAGGGGGTTTTGGACACACTTTACTCTGCATTGTTCATTCACTTCACACCTAGTGATGATGGTGAGCTACTTCAGAGCTGTGGCTGCCCTGGAGCAAACTAATGCAAATGGGGCTGCCAATCTGTGTGATCATCACTAATCACTCACACACAACATGAAGTTGAAGTGTCCAAGAACACAACTGCCATAAATAAATGACTCATTATAAATTAACATTTACTTTTGGTTTAAGTGAAGTGAGCCTGTTTTTGTTGCTATTTATTATAAATGCTACAATTTAGGATAACCTACAATACAAGGCTAATGTATATAACATTGAAATGAAGGATATCTAAGCTGAACTATGTGACTAAACTTACATTTGCTGGAGACTGCAGCGCACAGTCAAAGTGAATAGTTTACCTCAGATGACTCTAGGCATTAAAATTCTGCAGACATACAGTGTGTGCCACAGCCAGTGTGTGGACTGAACGGGAGAGGCAGAAATAGCTCTTGGTTGCCTGCAGAGGACGGCATTGACCAGAGCTATGTGAGCGGAGCGGAGGAGCGCAGGCGACTGAGCGGACTGACTGCGGAGCGGAGCGGCGGGACGCACAGGGAAGATGGCAGCCGCGGCTGTGGCTGAATTTCAGAGAGCACAGTCTCTTATTGGAACTGACCGGAATGCTTCTATTGATATCCTCCACTCCATAGGTATGTGCCGATGACAAGGATATCCAAAGGCCTCTGTAGACAGCCATGCACACATCTGGCTTTTGTTAGCAGCTAAGCTAAGTTGAGTGCTGTAGCCCGATGTTTCTGCAGTGAGTCAGCAGCTGTTTTCTAGCCGCTAACAACTCACCGGCTAGCTTCAAGGCTAGCGACAGCTTCATTCATCTGACAGCAACTTGGTGACAGCTCACCTAGCTACCTTTAACATGGACAGTGTGTTGTAACAGGAAAGCCGTGTCAGTCGTGTGGCAGGGATACAATTTGATAATATAATAAGATTAGTTTGCTTGGGTGCGTGATTACTTAGCTTACAGTTACTTTGTGCCTTGATCATTCACGTGACGCATATACTGACAAGACCCAGTTTGACATTTAGCGGTAGCTTGGGTTTTGCTTTATTGCTAAACTTTTGACTTTTCTATTTGTGTGTTTAGTGAAGCGGGACATCCATGACAGTGATGAGGAGGCAGTGCGGATTAAAGAGCAGAGCATCCTGGAGCTTGGAGGATTGCTGGCCAAGACGGGACAGGCAGCAGGTAACTGGGGTGTATTTGAGTTAAAAAGAAAGGGGAAAGAAAAGCATTACACCACGATTACTTACAACTGAGTTACTGAAAACATACGAATTACTAAAAAAAAAAAATAATAATAAAAAAAAAATGCTACATTCGTTTGGAAGCTATTAATTTAATACAGTAAACATCTGTAACAAAGTTCATTTTGGAGTTTATAATTTGTAAGCTGTGCAAACAGCAGAATGCACATTAAAATGTTTATTTAAATGCTCATGTCTGTTTCAAACACAATGATCCTTGAATTTGTTTCCTCTCCAGAGCTCGGTGGTCTCCTTAAATATGTGCGACCATTCCTCAACTCCATCTCTAAGGCCAAGGCAGCGCGGCTGGTGCGCTCCCTCCTTGACATGTTCCTGGACATGGAGGCTGCAACAGGACAAGAAGTAGACCTGTGCCTGGAGTGCATTGAGTGGGCCAAAACTGAGAAGAGAACCTTCCTCCGACAAGCACTGGAGGTGAGCGGTCACAGGAGTTACACCAGGATGTAATTCACAATTTGTCATTTCATATTAGTTCACATAGAACAGATCCAACTCTGACCCAGAGGCTTGAGTCCAGTAATTTGCTATATTAACCTCTAAGAAGAGAGGCCTTAATTTATAAGAAAATCCCCATCAGTCTATCGGTACTTTGCAGCTGATGTCATCAACATTCCCTGGGGGTGTGATGCTAACTGTAGGCTCTGCTCTGTATGAATCTCTGTTATTCAAGGTAGACTTAAATCTGAGCTTTGTTTGAACACAATCTGACCATAAAGAACTGACGTAATTGAAAGTACAACAGGTGAGCTTATTTGTGCAGTTGAATCAAGTCCCTTTCAAATAACATTACAGTCATAAGCTCGGTAACCAATAGTTATTCACACTCCCCATTTTGGTTGAAAATCAGGGTCATGTGTTGTTTCAGACAATTTTAAAAAGTTTTAACTTTTTAACTTTTTTAAAAACTTTTTTTTTTGCAGTTTAGTTTAGCAAAGTGATCAATATCCTCCAGTTCTTTAATTGAATCCCTGAATTATTCATATGGAATTGGATAAAAGCCTTTGAAATTTTCAATTTGTAGTTTAAGTTTACTACTAGTAATTGAAACACAATAAACACAAATAATTTACTGTAATTTCCAGACTATTGAGCGTACCTCAATATATGCAAAATTATTATAATTTTTTAAAAAAACATATATATATAGACTGAACTTGTCTATAAGCTGCAGGTCTCCACGTCTTCAAGAACGTTTTCAAGTTCGGGCCATCTGCTTTTATTGCCTCTGAAAGCTTTTGTCATCTTTTTACGTCAAGTCAGTTCGCCACACTGCCGTCGCCAACATCTCACCATCGACTCATTAATGCCAAGCTTACATGCAGCAGCTCTGTTTAACTGTTCAAAACACAGGTTAAGTGAGTTGTATCGACCAGGTATGAATGTATGTTCAGCTAATGGAGTTACTTTAGCATCATAACCCTTGCAACTTCACATTAACCGCACAGACAGAGGCGCTTTCTACACTCAGGCTCTGTGCGCATCCACTGTGTTGATAAACAAATAATCCGTCCATATATTAGCCGCACCATTGTGTAAGCTGCAGGGTTTAAAGTGTGAGAAAAAAATAGCGGCTTGTAGTCCGGAAATTAAGTTTGTTTACCCATTTTGCATTTATTGTTTCTGTTTCTTTTGTTTCCTAAGGCCAGACTCATCTCACTGTATTTTGACACAAAGTGCTACCAGGAAGCTTTACTCTTGGGTAAGTGTTTGGGTAACTATTTTTTTTATAAGATTGTGGATTGAGAACACAATCCCACACAAACCCTACTGCCATGGTGCGCTTTTGCAGGTTCCCAGTTGCTGCTGGAGTTGAAGAAGTTGGATGACAAGGCTCTGCTGGTGGAGGTGCAGCTCCTGGAGAGTAAGACGTATCACGCACTTAGTAACCTGCCCAAAGCCCGCGCAGCCCTCACCTCGGCCAGAACCACCGCCAATGCCATCTACTGCCCCCCCAAACTACAAGCAGCTCTTGACATGCAGTCAGGTATGGATGTGCCATGTATCTATCAACTTGAAACGTTTTGATACAGTACAGAGCAGAATGACTCTAAATGGTTGAAAAAGCTTTGGAAATCTAAACACTACAAATGAGACGGTATAATCCCTCATTTGTTCAGGAGTGGTTCAATGTAGAGAAGGTTTCAGTGGTGGTCATTTTGGCATATTGTGTATTGGCAGTCATGCTGAAGGTGAGACAGCCAATACACAAAACCAATGTTTTAGTCGTTATGCTTTTATTGTGTATAGGCATAATGACCCGTAAGGATAATGGTTTCGATTAGATTATGTGTCTTTTTCAGGGAAAATTAAGTAAAAATTAAGTTTCACACTTCCACCAAACATGACTTAAACTGTTTCCCTCACAGCTTCTTGTTGCTCTTCTCCCCTATGAGCTGAGCTGAGTTTCACAATGTTTCATGATGTTTCACAATGTTTTTTATAAATACCATCGTGGATGTGACAAGTTGCATACGCACATTTCTGACCTCATTTGTGCGTACAGAGGCTCCAGGTGAGCACAGTTGAAAGCTCTGCATTTGGACCTACAAAGCATGAACCTTCAACTTCAACTTGAAGAAACAAGGATCAACCAAGTCCAAACATAGTTTACAAAACCTCAGTTAATGTACAGTAAAGGCTCATAAGCCTGTTATAGCACACAATAAAACATTTTTCTACACTCATTTATCTTGTTGTTTGTCATGATCAGGTATAATCCACGCAGCTGAGGAGAAGGACTGGAAAACGGCGTACTCTTATTTCTATGAAGCCTTCGAGGGATATGACTCTATTGATAACCCCCGAGCCATCACAGCCCTCAAGTACATGTTGCTGTGTAAAATCATGCTCAACACGTGAGTGTAAACATTCAATCACAGCAACATCAAACAGTACTCAGAATTAATGATGGGCCAGTTTGATACAGTGATATATTTGGTAAATGTATTCTATTCTACTCTGCTTTTCCACTAACTTCAAATTGAGCTTTCTAGCATGTTAAAATGTTGTGCCCTCATCAAAAACATGCCTGAAGAGGTTTTAGATGTCATCCTCCTTATAGTTACCTGTAATATTCTGTCCAATGCTCAGCCCACAAGCTTATGTCATCCATGCTCCCACAATTTTTCATAAATATACCAAAGCATTATACAAAACTATACACGACAACTTCACAAAGTTGATACGATGTGCAGTAGTTTCAATACCGGGATGTACGCTAATGTGTTGCATTAGTGCTTTGAAGGGGAACTGACTTAATATGGAGAGCAAAGGGAGGGGAGACTCAGAGCAAAAACAAAAGTGAAATTTATAAATCTTGAACATGCCATAGATGCTGGAAAACAACCGTGCCCTATAGAAGTAAAGTATCCCCTACTTAAAAGACTCAGTTTTTCAGTTTTGTTGTTTCTGTTTATTTACATTATCTTTTGTCTTATTTCCATTATCATTATCTTCCCTTTTATGCTGTTTCATCTTGGTTAACATATGCACAGTTGTGATCAGTCAAGAAGAAATCTGAATTCACATCAGATTTTGCTGTTGACATTGCAGTTTACCTGCATGTAAACAAACTGACAGTGTCTAAGCCTTTGTGTATTTTGCTTCCTTATTGTACATCCATGTGTGTACTAGACATGTGCTAAAATCAGTGAGTGTAGGGAGCTTGTTTCTCATGGACTTTACTGTGTGATCTGTGTGTTTCAGCCCTGAAGACGTACAGGCACTCATCAGTGGAAAGCTGGGTCTGCGCTATGCTGGCAGACAGGTAGTGCTTTCAGAAAGGGCACACAGCGAATGAGGCAGTGCAGACAAAATATCATTATTGAACATTGTATCAAGCATCAATATCGGCCAAGAATTATATCGATATCAACCAGCACCGATACTGCAAAAAGTTTGAGATCCCCTTATTGTTGTTTTTGGTGAGTTGATAATTGTTAGGGTTAAAGAAACTGATTTTTTTTTTCCTCTCCTCAGACAGACTCTCTCAAATGTGTAGCACTGGCTAGCAAAAAACGGTCCCTGGCAGACTTCGAAAAGGTTGGTACTGTGTGTAATAACATCCATATTAAGTCTTGGTTTAGAGCTTTGTGTTTATTTTCTGATGCAGGCATTAACAGATTACAAAGCAGAGCTGAGGGACGACCCCATCATCAGTACGCACCTGACCAAACTGTACGACAAACTGCTGGAGCAGAATCTGATCAGGGTCATCGAGCCCTTCTCAAGAGTGCAGGTACATAATCACAAATGTGTGTAGAGAAAACGGTTTAAACAAGGCTGGTCATTAAGAAGAAAATGTTTAGTTTAGTTAGTGGTATTGCCCTCTTTAAAATGTTGCTCAATCATCATTGGTCATCAATTGCTAGTCTTTTGTTAGTGAAAGCTGGACCAGAAGTCAGACTTGGAAAGAAGAAATGTTAATATTTCCTCTGATTTAAAATCTTGAAATTGAGATTTGACAATTTGAGGAAAAAACTAGTTGCCCATAGTAAAAAATATATTTAAATAAAGGAATTGAGCCAGGTGTTTGTTGTGGACACAAGTGGTTAATGGACTTAAAACTCATCAACCAGTTGTATAACATGTCAGGAAATTTTAAATGTGTGGTTTTTCAGATAGATAGATAGAGATATATAGATATATAATTACTAGTTAATTTATTTATTTTTTGCATTTTGTGAATCACGTTCTCCCAGCCTTCTCTCCTGTGTGCATACAGCGATCACTGTTGACGTGTCTTTTAACCTTGAATGCATAAGCTTAATGTTTGTGCCTGTTTGTTCTTCCAGATGTCACACATCTCTTCCCTTATCAAGCTTTCTAAGGTACCAGGAGTCAATTGAGTCATAATTGGTAACACTGAGCAGCAGTAAAACTATTGCACTATGGGTAACTTTGGTTGTTTTTAGGGAGATGTGGAACGGAAATTATCACAGATGATTTTAGACCAAAAATTTCATGGTAAGTTTTTTTGCTGCCCATGTGCACTCAATAGGTCTAAAACTGTGAATTTTAATTTTACTTTGTACCTCAAAAGGTATTCTGGACCAAGGTGAAGGCGTGCTAATCGTATTTGAAGAACCAGTCGTGGACAAAACATATGAGGCAGCTCTGGAGACCATTCAGAACATGAGTAAAGTTGTGGACTCACTATACAACAAAGCCAAGAAGCTCTCATAGGAGGTAGTGCTTTCACTCGTATCAAGTCCAAATAGTAATCATAACTCAAATATCATGTTTAGAATATTCTGAAATGGTGCTGTTGTATCAACAAAATATACCGGAGCGTACTGGATAAGCAGTTTTTTTCAACTTACCGGTAATACCTTTCAACGTTAGAACTGGATAAACCAGTGATCTCTTTGCACTCAGCAACCTCACTGTTAGTGTCCAGTTATATCTGAGGTAAGATAGGGCAGTGAACAGGGAGCAGTGGGTGGATGTCACTGACAACATGTTAAAAAGTACACAAATAAAATTTATACTTCAGCTGAGGACACTTAAGAAAGAGTTTGAGTTTGTGTCTCAATCTTAACACTAATGCCAATTTTGAGGCATAATAAATATTCAAACAAAAGCACATTATGAAGTATTGCACACATAAACAATTGGATAGTCTTTATTTAATTTGAATTTTAATAATTAAATTTGTTTATTTTATGTTTTATGATGTCAATAAGCATGACTGTTACATTGAGCAGCTAGTGTGCTGCTGTGCACAGATCCGGTTGTGTTCATTCAAAACTACAGACTGATGAGTAGATTATTTCAAATCCAGAATCACCATATTTTTTTTAATGTATATTTCAACCAAGTAAAGGTTGAAATAAAACATACAGGCTGAAGGCTTCTAGTTAAATGAAAATTCCCACACATGATTATGAGGATTAAAATGTAATCACAAAATGTGATAAAACTATTTTAATAGTTTTTAATAGTCAATTAGTCTTTTTGCTTTTTCCAATGATTCTTCAGCTCTACTGTTCAAATGTCATCATTCACACTGGATCACTGTCAATACTTGGTTGAAGACTTTCTTATTATTAAGGCCTGCATTGGTCTTGCCATCCGTTATTTAATGAGACTTTTACTCTCAATTCAATTCAATACATTTTTTCACAATTATATATTATAGTTAGAGGTTGCATTAACCGAATATTCTCCGTCATTAACAGATTTTTTTTTAACGGTGACGGGAAAATCTGAATGCACTGAGGGTGCTAAACCATAAATTTAAGTAGTTCACACCCCTGTCCAGTTGGTGGTGAGTGTGCGCATTAATTGTTACTATCATTATTCTTATTTATTCTCTCGTTATCTCCTGTTTTGGCCTCACCCACTCAATGCATCTTGCTGTCCATGTTCTGACAGCGCGTTGAAGAGATACGGACTAGACGCTTTGGGGCGCGAGGTGCAGTAGCACCACTGATGCAGAAAGAGCGCACGCTGCATTATTTTCTAGCGGTGAAGCCAGTAGTAGCAGGATCAGGACATCCCACTTTCAGAGGGTCTTGCCAAATTCTGATCACTTCCCTTCAACTTTGGCTAAAGTGGCGCTGGTGATTCCAGTCACCAGTGTCGCAGCAGAGTGCGACACACAACAAAATGAAAATGGCCACAAGAAGCCGTCTGTCCAAGGCAAAGACGCAAAATCTAATGACAATTGCCTCTGCAGCAGTCGCACTCGATGCCTTTGATTACGCACAAGCGACCTCCCAGTTTGTTCATATTTGCTGGCCACATTGCAGAAAAAAATGTGGCGCTCACATGAGAAGTGAGTGAACGTCACTGTCTGTTCTTTTCTCAGAAATAAATAAATGCATAATATAAGCTTTTTCTTGGATTAATTATTAAAATGACAATGAATCAATGAAAACACAAGTGATTAAATATGTCTTATCATTATCATATAGGCCTGTCTTATCATTTACATTTTAATATAAAATGACAGATAATAATAATTGTTGATGACAGAATTTTTACGACCCTGTCCATCAAAATGACCGGCAATGATAAAGCCTAATGCAACCTCTGATTAGTCCCACACATACACACATATACAAGTGTACAGTTGTGCTCATAAGTCTACATACCCTGGTAGAATTTATGATTTCTTGTCCATCTTTCAGAGAATATGAATGATAACACAAAAACTTTTCTTTCACTCATAGTTAGTGCTTGGATGAAGCCAAGAGTAAACACAGTTGTACTCTTATTAAATCATAATGACAACAGAAACTACACAAATAACCTGATCCAAAGTTTACATACCACAGTTTTTAATACCGTGCATTTCCCCCTTTAACATCAATGACAGCTTTGAGTCTTTTGTGTTTCTCTGATGGTAAAGCTGCCCATTCTTCCTGACCAAAGGCCTCTAGTTCCTGTAAATTCTTAGACTGTCTTATATGAACTGCACACTTAAGATCTCTCCAGTGGCTCAATGATCTTGAGGTCAGGAGACTGAGATGGCCACTCCAGAACCTTCACTTTATTCTACTGTGGCCAATGACAAGTCGACTTGGCTTTGTGTTTTGGATCATTATCATGTTGTACATTAAAGTACATTCCATGCGCAGCTTCTGGACTGAGTGTAAATTTTCCTCTAGTACTTTTTGATAACATGCTGCATTTATCTTGCCATCAATTTTGACCAAGTTTCCAGTGCCTTTTGTAGCTCGTACGTCCCCAAAACATCAGTGATCCACCTCCATGTTTCACAGTAGGAATGGTGGACCTCTCATCATAGGCTTTACTGACTCCTCTACAAATGTAACGTTTATGGTTTTGGTCTCATCACTCCAAATGATTTTCTTCCAGAAGTTTTGAGGCTCGTCTCTGTGCTGTTTGGCATATTGTAAGTGTAATTTTTTTGTGGCACTGGCGTAGTAACAGTTTTCTTCTGGCAATTCAACCATGTAGCCATGCAGCCCATTTTGCCTCAAGTGCCTCCCTATTGTACATCTTGAAACATCCACACCACTTTTTTCAAAGTCTTGTATTTCAGCTGAAGTCATCTTAGGGTTTTTCTTTGCATCTCGAACAATTTTCCTGGCTGTTGTGCCAAAAATCTTTGTTGGTCGACCTGATCGTGGTTTGGTTTCAACAGAAGAGTTTGAACACTGCTGATTGGTATTCTCTGTTCCTTGGATATCTTCTTTTTTCCCTTTCCTGTTTTTTGCAGTTCAATTACTTTTTCTTGCGGATTTTTTTTTGAGATTCTTTTTGCTTTCCCCATGACTCGGAATCCAGAGATGTTAGCGCAAGAGTCTGTCAGGAGCCCAGAAACTCACAGAACTGTATGCACACACTGATTACAAGCAGACAGATCACGGGTGTGGATGGTTACCTTTAGTAGCCATTCAAACCCATTAGTGTCACTTGTGTGCATGTTATCAGGCTAAAATCTCAAGGGTATGTAAACTTTTGATCAGGTTATTTGTGTAGTTTCTGTTGTCATTATGATTTAATAAGAGTAAACACAGTTGTTTGATCATAAATGGCTTCATACAAGCACTAACCATGAGTGAAAGAAAAGTTTTTGTGTTATCATTCATTCTCTGAAAGATGGACAAGAAATCATAAATTCTCATTCTCTGAAAGATGGACAAGAAATCATAAATTCTGCCAGAGTATGTAAACTTAAGAGCCCAACTATTCACTGTCATTTGACATATGTTATGTATGCCAATCTTTACGTTCACAAACAGGTATTGGATATTTGAATCATCATCTAAATGTGTCTCTGTTGTGTCGTTGCAGTGCCTGAACCAGCCAGTCCTCCTGTTCTCTGCAGTGTGGGCCAGTTGGATCTATGCTGAGTGACCGCTCACTGGAACCTGAAAGAGAAAAGGGGCCAGAGGACGATCACAAACACTGTCCAGGTCAGCAGGCAAATAAGACCCATGGATACAGCAGCCAAGTCTGCAGGAGTGTGGGCTCCCCTTTCCTCCCACTGCTCTCCTCCATCCCCCTTGCCCCACTGTCGTCTCCTCACAGTCTGAGGTGACACGCACAGTGCCTCCTTATGGACAAACATGGGCACTGCAGATGTGTCTAAATGGACACGTATCACCTATTTTTCCCCAGTACCCCTTAATCCCTCCCTTTTCTGCGCTGGCCATCAGGGAATATTGTAATATATCAGTAAAGATGCATATACACTAATGTACTTATACATATGTAATATAAAGAATCACGCTAAGTCTGCTGCAATTGTCTTAAAAGGGTTTACAAGTTGGCTAATTGTTAAATCAGCTAGTTCAAATTGCCAACTTTAAGAGATTCTTAAAAATGACCTACCTTCAGCCATGACTTTTGAGGTCCATATGACTACAAATTGTTTTTCATTGCATTCTGGGAAATTCTGGACAAATCTCGGGACCACACCATGAAGATCTTGCAACCTGAATGTCCACTTGTTTGTATATACTGTAATTATCAAGTTCCTTTCTTGTACACAGCAGTTTTTTAAAATAAATCAAATCAAGCTTGAGAAGTGTTGGTCGCACCAAGTGCTTTTGATGCTTAACTGTGGACTAGTCATGGAATCACCGGCTTGTGAGGACAATGGCCAAGTTGCACTGAAAGTTTTTTGTCACTTTCCAATAATTATTTTGAAAAGACTAATCAGGTTACCTTCAATAAAAAGTACAAACAGAAATAAAACTATTTATGAAACTTCATTTTTACTGCATGACATCACATGGCTTTAATTGTATTCAAATATTTAAGATGACTTTTACTTGGAAGTTAAGAATGTGTTTCCTCTTCCTGATTGAAGAAGCCTCAGCAGGGCTGGTACAAACCAACACACCAGGCTCCACATCGTCTTCCATTCAGCTAAAACAGTGCCTGCAACACAAGTATAAAAATGCTCACAACTGAGCAAATATATATTGTTTAGCCCAAGCAAATGAACTTGCCCTGCTGGCGTCCAGAAAGTGGATTGGGAAATTTCATTATCATATTGGTATCAGCACTAGGAGTTTTATTCGTTTTAATTACATGATATAACCTATGTTTAGTTAAATCCAGATCCAGTTTGCTAAAAATGTTAAGAGTTATTATTGTGACAAATAATAAGACTCCTGTTGTGAAATGAAGTTGACTGTTTGGTCTATAGTGCGTCGGGGTGTTTTAATAGGGCCAAAACCTATTAACTCTTTTTAAATTTAATTTAATTCATTTATTTTTTATCTACTATAGATTGAGATGGGCCTAGGCATTCTCACATCCTTGACTCATATCCGTGGCGTGTCAAACTTACTTCAGTTAACACCCCAGGCTGAGCGTAAACTCCAGCGGTGTTTCTGTGGCCCGCGGCGTGGGTGAAGCACAGCGCAGTTAGATAAACACAGGTAAAGCTTAGAGTGGAAATAAGGCTATGGCTAAACAAATGTAACACATGGCTCATTTAGATAAACTGACAGGAACTATCCCAACACAAAATAGATTAAAAAGAAAAGAGCTGAGGTGGGCCTATAGCCAATAGAATGACTGAAGTCTGGGGCATGTTGCCAGGACTTTGGAGGAGGCGTAGTGGAGGTTTGTGTGGGAAGAAGCGGGGAGCCAGACAGGCGACAGTGAGCGCTGCGTTGGCCTCGGGGCAGAGGTAGGGAGAAGGGCGACAGCCAATGAGAAGGAGCCGTGCACTCCCTCTCTCCTGGTCGGCCTGGTTCGGCTTGGCGCGCCCTGTAATTAGGAGCTCCAGTTGGGCTGGGCGACGCCACCGTGGACTGCGTCGAAGCGCTTTGGGAACTCATCCACACTGTGCCATACTCGGTACAACTCCAAGCGCAGCAACATGAATGGCCAAGCGTCACCTGTGTACGAGGAGAAGAAGCCCTCACTACCTGAGCTCGGAGGCTCCATTTCGGGCTCTGCAAAAGAATCCTCTTCGGCACAAGAGTCCTCTTCGACGGATTTCTACAGCAGCCAGAGCGCACAGGATTTCTACTCCAGCGCGCAACAGGCATACACGACCCAGCATATGAACCCATACGCGTACCACCACTACAACCTGAACGGCATGACTGCTGGGACCGGGTACCCCGTGGGCAAGACAGAGTACCCGTACCCCCACACAGCTTACAGGGAGCACAGTGCGTTCAGTAGAGACATACAGGAGAGCGGTGAGTATCTATCCAACACTTGTCTTGCACAGTTGCATTCTCAGGTCTATGGAAGTTAGTGTTAAATCCATTTTGGCACAAGAATGAGTCAGAGCGCACTGACCACCTGAGGCTTCTTGTCAGAGCTCATGTCTCGCCAAACTGGGGTAAGTCGGTAATTGTATGGGACTTTTACGCACGATATGGGCTACAGACTGCTACGTAGACCTAATTGTATGTTAGGTCTTGTGCTTCAACATAAGTCATCTTTATTAAGTTCCCACTGGATCAAACTGTAATTCGTGCCCGTTTCACGTTTACTCTGTTATTGTTTTGCAAGAACAAATGTCATATGTGACTTTGAATCTCACAAATCTATGGTCACTATAATATTTGCAAAGTATAAAAGCCAAATATAAGAGAATGCTAAGCTGACCCTTAAAATCTCTAAAATGTTTGAACTAATGTTGTATCTTGTGTGTCTCACACATTTTCCCGTACAAGTGGTTTCCAAACTCTTTTTAGTTGCAAACCCCCAGACACTTTTGATGATGTGTTGTGTAACTACTTACACACACTGAACGATGTCTGTGGACGCTGGACACAACATAGGCTACAATATTTAATAGGCATTGTTATATTATTATGTTTAAATAAATCTTAAAATTAAATTTAAAAAATCGTAATTTTATTTTCGCCATGTCTCTCCTTGCGCGCCCTGCTCCACATCCTGGTAGTTTGTGCGCACGTAGTTTGGAAACCACTAACGTAGCGCGTGTTCTTACCTTTTGATGTTATGTTGTGGTAAAACCTTTTCCTCTTTTGTGCCAACTGAGTGGTGCTGTTTTAAGCATTTTGAGCATATTTACCAACTTTGAGAGTAGCAGCAATTGTTTTAAGCCCTATTTAAACTGTCACACTCTCACGGTATGTTTGCGCCCTCTAGTGGTACAAGTGCCCTGTGCTCTCACTGATTTATCTCAACATAAACTGAGATGACATTTGCTGCTATGGAAGACATAAATCTTTCAACCCAAAGCAAAAAGCTCATTTAGTTTCTGATTGTTTAAAGGTTTTGAGAACCTAAACAAAACACAAAAGTTTTATTTTTTCCCAAATGATGTATATAATTACAGTAGTAATCAGTAAAATCTGTTATTTTGAATACTCAGAGGACAGATAGTTAGGCTAAAGGCAATTATCGGAATCATTGGATTTTTAATGGTGGTACTAACTTTAAATCATGAGTTATTTTACAAAGACGTCCAAACATTTATACAGCCCACACAAGGATATGACTGAAGGTGGAAGTTTATAATGGAGATAGACACGACTTCCAATGCACAATAATTCTTGGATCAATGTCTACAGGTATCAGAGGGAGTGGAGCATGATTATTAAAATATGTAACACAGGTATATGGACTAAAAGGAATTTCAAGATTTTTAAATAAAACAATGAAAAAAGACAACCCCACTCAACTTAGACATGTATGTAACTCTCAGAATGGTTTAGATGAGTAAAACAATATTATAACAGTTTTTTAAAAAAGGTTAAGTCACTATTAAGCCCCTGCAAGCTGCATTTGTAGACCTCCATGCAGCTATACAAATGTAACTTTTTCTAGTGTAGGGTTGCACCACCTTATCTTAATGGAGGTGCTATTAATTTGCAGATAGTGACCTACAGTACAGATTTAAACATATCTATCTCCATGGTGATGAGCAGGCAATGCATACAGGCTAAGATAAGGTCAGATCTGTGGAGAAGTGATCTCTTTCACAGTTAAGAATGCATGTTTCTTCAGTATATTTTTTGAGCAATAAAACAGGTGTAATTGCATAAATGTGAGATAAGCTCAGTGCTATACTGGAATATTTCAGGGAAAGCAGGTGTTGGATAGAGATAGGCCTGCATATCATGCCGATATTTCAACTTTTTACAGAGAAAATAATCAAAATGGACCCTACAAATCAACTCAAAAATATCTGCAGAGCTTATTGGCCATCGGTTGCTTTTGATTCTAAACAATTGGTAACGGCCATGAAAAAAAAACCCCAAATTAAAAAAAAAGAAAACATATCGTCGATCTCTAGTGTCGGAACTTGTACCAATATTGCACCATTAAGCACCGATAACATTGCCACAGAGAGAGGGAGGTGAGAATACACACGTTTATTCTTGAATAGTTCTTTGTCGTAAGGTAGTGCAACTAGCGGAGCATGTGTAAATGTTTTTGTGTAATATAATTAAGTCGTAACATTTAGGTCACGGACATTTAAAGGTGAATTGTGTTATTTTTCTGGTACTGTTACTTTTCTTGCTTAAAAATGCATAGAAAACAGGCATTGTGACTGTGAGCAGGGTCGCCTCTCCACAGATCTGACTTGTAACTCGGTCTTGGTTTGGTCTTCGTGAAGATAGAAAGGTTTAATGCCGCACTGTGAAACATTCCAGACAAAGCAATAACATCTCCATGGAGAAAAGCTTTTGACGGTCCCTTCAGCAGAAAAATGACACAATTCACCTTTAAAGTTCATTTGAGGACTTTTTCCTCCGTCATGACATAACCATTGTTCTGCAAGACCATTTAGAATGTACTTAAAGATGTTCAAAAAGTTTACGCCTATGATTAAAAAAAAGGAAGAATTACAAAAAAGATGATAGTTTATTTGTATATTTCTATTTCCTGTGTCAAATTGGGTGAGCATGTGTAAAGTGAACGTCTCCAAACCAGCTCGGCGACTGTTTTGTAAAATTCCTGTGAGCAGCGGCGTTGGAAAGGGCCTGGGGGACTTTGGCCTGTAGCCATGAAACATCAGGTGTCACGGCATGTCAGTCAGCCTTGGCCTTTGAATCATCCAACAGCGACTGCTCCTTATCACGCAACGCTCCTCCAGGCCCCGCCCACCTTCTCCTGCACGCCACGCCACTCGCGGTAAACAGTAAACAGGCAAACAAGTGCCTCCTGATAGCGCACTCTCCATAAAGATAGTAGGTGTGCAGGTTAGGTATACACACTCTGCATGTGGGGCTAGCGCACGGTCTCTTCTTTATTTTATATCGTTTTTTTTGCTCTCTTGAAATGAATACTTAGTTTAAAGGGCTCATATTCCATTATTTCC
Source organism: Scartelaos histophorus (assembly GCA_000787155.1). Classification (NCBI taxonomy): domain Eukaryota; kingdom Metazoa; phylum Chordata; class Actinopteri; order Gobiiformes; family Gobiidae; genus Scartelaos; species Scartelaos histophorus. The sequence goes on from JACN01050358.1 coordinate 25,998, forward strand.
TGATCTATGTTGTGTTTCCTCATCACAGACAGACCTCGAGTTATGTTTTGTCTCATTCACACATGTTTAAAATACAAACACTGCAGATTTAGGCCGAGTTCTTCTCTCAAACAGAAAACATTCCACCTTGTGATGTCATGTGGTGATACAGAAGATGCTCCTTTGTGTTTTTAAACTTCACACACCTTCACTAGAATCATTCGGTTGATCTCTACTGGACAAAAGGTAAAAGGAGCCGTTAAGTTGGAAAATACTGCTTCATGACATCACAAGGTGGAACATGTGGAGTATTTTGAGCTTTAAACATATGGACACACTAATAATAAAAATAATACTCAAATATATGTGAATGAAACAGATCACAAGTCCAGGTATGTTTTTGAGGAGGTTCTAACGTGGCTAAAAGCTCACAAGAGTCAGTTTTGCGTCATATAGGACCTTTAAATAAAAGCGTCAGACCAGGAATCAAATGTTTGTTCCTTGAAATGTCAGACATCTCTTTACAGTACAGCACTAGTCGGTAGTTGGATTCCCAGTTGAGATCCCAAGTGGGCGTAGGGTTTAGGAGCGGCCCTGCAGGCTACATGAAAAGCACCTATAAATCTCTGTCTGTACTCGGCTGTGGGACGCTCAGACCTAAATTATAAGCTCCCAGTGCTAGCGGAATTTCTTTGAAATTTTGGGGTTGCAGCAGCCACCGCTATTTTTGTCCTACAACTTCACACAAAGTGGTCTTTTGAAGCCTGCGCAAACTCACACAAACTCAAAAAAATAAACGTTATTTTTGGAGTTTGGAGTTAGCATATTTAAAACATAGTGCATCCCCTCCGTGAACGACAATAAAAATAATATGTGCTAGTGTATTGGATTTGAGTAAGTCAAAAATGACGACTCATTTTTATACTTTCCTGAACTTCGCATTGTCTTCTGTAGATCTAAATGCATTCAATACGATTTCAAAGTGTATTTTTTACTGTAGATCACACTGTTTGTATCAACAACATTGTGACTAAAACTATTTTGCTGTAAATTTGCCAACATGAGTGAGATGTTTCCACAAATGTCACAGTTTATACATACAGCCTTTTTGTCTCATAAAATAATGTTGCTTATTTATATTACTTATATGTAAATACATTTATTTATGTATTTACCGGAATTAATCACTGTGTCAGCAAGCAGCTCCAACTTAAATATACCATATTTAGCACATTATTATTATTATTATTA